>JAVLUX010000008.1:42322752-42537752 GCA_032164185.1 Moxostoma hubbsi
CCCTATACTTTTGATTAACTATTGATCAACACTACAGGCACACTAGCAACATTGACAATACTTACAGATGCAATGTTATTTATTGAAAAGATTACCCATATCATATTCAAATAACAGAACTGTTTAATCTTGCACAAGTATAACGATTATCTTCATTAAGGCTGAATTCGCTCTTTTTTATTGTTAAAGTTAAAAATGAACAAAACTATGAGAAATTTCAGTCAGGTAATCATCGATCATTCTTACTTTTATCGAGAAACAGCATGGATTATACGGGATAATTCTTCTCAAAGTAGTTTATAAAAATATTCTCATTTGCCAACTAGAAAGCTTTTTTTTTTTTTTTTTACAATGGGAAATAAAATAAAAAAACTTGCCATTTTTGTGGAGTGCCACAAGGTTCTATGTTAGGACCTCTGCTCTTTTAATTGTATGTTGTATATTACTCTCAGGAAACGTTAAAAGAAACTTGAGTTTTTCCTTCTTGAAATTATACCCCTGTAAACAACCTGATCATTTACTTTTCCACAACGAATGTCAACCAATGACCTTAAAATAAAATTTAAATACATTAATATAAAGCATCAAGGTCTCACCATGTAATGTGCACCTAATCCGATCCTAATAATAACCATAACTTCTCTTTTTTTGTTGTTGTTAAAAAATAAATCTAATCAAGTGCTTATTCTATTCTATAAACTCTTGTTAACAACCTGATAATTTGCTTTTTAGAGATTTCACAATGAATGTCATAAACCTTTCTGTAGGTAAATCAAGACAAGACAGATTTATTGTGGCTGCAGAATTTCAGAGAGATTCATCTGCAATCTACAGAAATCTAACTTGATTTCTCTTGCTTTCAGTGTTAAATCAGTATGAAATTTACATTTTATTCTAGGTTCTGACAATTGGTTTGTGCCACATAAATAAAGTTACTAAAGATGTTTTTTTGTCATTTAAGAAACAGGGATTGATTGATTGATTCCTTCGTCTCAAGACAACGCAAAAATATTCCATGATTTTATAAAAAGAAAAATGTATTAATGTAAGGGGGCTTCCCAAGAAAATTGTATACCCTTAAAAATAAAATACAGTTTAGTTGGGTACTTTTTGCTAGAGGTGTGGTATTTTTTTTATTATTTAGCTGCATTGGTTGCAGAACTTCCCTCCCTAGTATAATCTGCAAATTTTCAGTGTAGAGAAAAATTCGATTTTGGTAGAAAGTTTTCCATGGTTTTTCTTTCTCATTTTCCAGAATTTGTCACAGTGAACATTGGGGATTTATTTCATGCGTGTTCATTTATTTCATGCTTTTTGCTCTCTGTGTCTCTCTCTTTCTGTGACTCTTGCTGTAGAGTGTCGGGTGATGAAGGCCCCTAAAGGACAGAGGGGCTCCACTAAAAGTCCCGGCCCCGTGCGACGCTGCAAGTCTCCGGCTGATTCCAGTGAGCCAATAATTATGTGATTCATGCCAGCTCAACACACCTTTAACTCCATAATGAAGCTTAATTAACTCCACAGTCAAATCAACAACAAAAGCTGTGATTTCTTGCATGGTTGATTAACAAGCTTTAAAACACATTCAACACTTCATTTTACTCTGCTTTTTCCATTATATAATATATATATATTATATAGCTATCCCTTTATTTTTGCTTATGCAGTCAAATATATCCATGATAGTGAATGTTCTTTTTTGTTTTAACTTTTTTTCAACACGTCGTTTAAATGTTTTTATTTAATTATAATCTCATTATTTATTATTATTGTGTATGTTCTTGCATTGCTTCTGCAATTAACCCTCTGTGAATGTTTTTAATATAAAATAATACTGTATGTAGGAGCTAATTTAACTAAATAAAGAAGATTTCTTATGTTTAAAAGAGAAGGATAGAGAAGAAGAGAGTTATAGAGAGGGGTTTATCTGTCAGACAATAGTTTGAGTTTAATATATGTAGACAGCCAGTCTGATTTTGCTGTGCTACATGTTTAATATTTTAGAGGGAGGATCACTCAATCTTCTGAGGAAGATTGAGAGAGGGCACAACATTTAATCTGACGATTAAAGCGAGCGACCACGTACAGGCCATGCTTGCAAACTAGAGAACCAACACTATTAAATAAAACAGGTTTAGGCTATAACCACAGGCATCAACACAATAAAACACAGAAAAATAAAAATGACCCATCTATGGTAATGTTATGTTAGGTTCAGATTTAAACATTCTAACCTTGGTTGGTCTAAGAAGAGAAATGTTGGCTGCAAAGGTGTTGAGATAAGAGCAAAGAAACCTTTCATATGTCCTCATTGACCTTTGTACAGCCGATAGTATGATGATATGACTGCCATCTTGTGGTGGCAAAACCTCATAGTCCTAAACCATTTAAAGACCCCATGAAATGGTTGGATGAACGCAATTATCTCTTCCGTATTGGGCATTGACTTAGAATACACATTTGATACGTTTTTACTTGCTAATCTTTAAACTTATATTTTTATTTCACAGGGTCTTTAATAACAAGAGATAAGGTCAAAATTAGTTTCACAAATAGGACATGAGATTTTAAATATAGCTCATTTTTGGATGCTAACTTTTTTTAATTATGATTATGTGATTTAAATAAAAGTTCAATGTATCACTGGTGGCTGGACTGATGTTTATTTTATTTTTATTTATTTTTTATCTTTTCTTATGTTTCCCTTTGTTCATCTTGTGAAGTTTGGGTTTATTGCACAGCTCTCCTTTTGAAATCAATGAAAAATAAACATTTTAGCATTTCATATTTGGCTCTCTTTTTTGTTGTTGTTTCTTTAACATCCACTAATTTCTGTTTTAATAACATACATCCCACTGTTTCTTCTTTTAGAAGCATTTCTTTTTTTTTTACTTTCTATATATTTTTTACATCATCATTACAGTTGCCCCAAATAGCCATACTTAAAAATCATTGAATCATTGCATTAAAGAATTGTTGCATTAACAAAATGTAAATCAACTGCATACAAAAGCACTTTTCTTAGTAAAATATTTCACAAAAAGCAATTTGTTAGGATTAAACTACTAAAAAAAAAATTACAAAAAAAATTATATAGCTAATGTTCAAAATGAAGACAAATGGTATTTGACACTTTCTGGTTGTGAAATGTTAGTTGAACTTGTTAATTTTTAATGTGATGAACAACACATTTTACCTGCTATGATGCCTGTGTGAATTTGATGGGAACTGACTTCATCCTTCATAGATATACACACTAAAATCACCTTGGTTGGTTTAAATGAATTATTTTTATTTTATTCAGTTTAGTTTTAGGATCATTTGTGTGCAGATGCCACTTGGTGTAATAGGTTTTTTTAATATATAAAATTCAAAGATTATAGGCACTTGTGAAAAATGTTGCATAGTGCGGATGTCTTCAAAAACAATGCCACAAATAGTTGTCATTTATCCTATACCATCATCCAAAGTCCAGTAAACATACAAAATGCTAAATATTTCTCAGTATTTGGTGTGACCACCTTTGCCTTCAAAAGGCACCAATTCTCCTGGCTTGGATGTTGGCAGATAGGATGTCCCAAGCTTCTTGATAAACTTGCCACAGTTCATCAATTTATTTTGGTTGTCTCAATTGCTTCTGTCTCTTCATGTAATCCCAGACTGACTCAATTAGGGCTGTCAAGTACAAATTTGAAATTCAAATAGTCGTCAACTGTAAGATAAAAAAATGCACATTCCAATGTGAAATTGAACATTTGAACATTGGATGTGTGCCAAGCACTGACAATGACTTGCATTCTTGGACTAAAACAGATGCAATGCAATGAATAGAACAGAACACGAGTGTCTCACTATGCGTTTGAAATGCTGAATTTCCTTTCAAATTGACAGTGTCTGAAAAAATTAATCATGAGATGCTGAAAAAACAGTGAGACAATGCAAAACGGTCAAAGTCGTCCATCTAGCGCATGCTAACATAGAAAAACATGTACGCGTTCGGAGTGAACGGACCCCCTGAGATGGAGGTCTTTGGTGGTAATGTGTTGACTATGCCTTGCTCTCTTATCACTGTCTCACTGCATAAGCATTAGGTACGTATTAACTGTTTTTAATGAAAAAACCCCTGGTATCCGAGTCTGTGGTAGTACTTTGGCTCTGGAATATGCACTGCGTGCTACACTAAGTTTACATAGAAGTGTCTTTTGAAACGTTTCTTTTCTTGTTTTACATTTGATTTGACAATATAAACATTGGGGGCCATACCATCTCTTGCAGGGCTTGAAAGTTGAATTTACTTAAAAAGCGTGCTGTAAAAAATGCTACGTATATATTTGAAGCAAATCCGACACATCATTCGTTTTGTCATTGTAGATAGTTTTTAAAAGAACTAGACTATATAAAAAGTTCTTTGAGGAACATAAAAGGGTTCTCCAATGGCATCAGATTGTAAAACCTTTTCAGTGTTCTAATTAGAATCTTTTAACCAAATTTGAAGAGTCTTCAGAGCAACATAGAAAGGCTTACCTAGAATACAAATTCGGAACCAATCGTGCATTTAACTAATTAAATTAGGACACGAAAGTCTGAGATCAGCACTTTTAGAGAATTTTTATGTTTATCTCTTTATCCAGACTTTTGCAGCTCATCCAACAGTGCTTGGCTCTGTTCTCTTTGTTTCTTCTATTCAATAGTTGGAACGGTTTTAAGTCCTGGCATCTGGTCCTTAAGTTTCTCTATTACTTAAATAAAAACTCTGTTTTTGAGACCACAATGCACTTTGGCCACAGTGCCGCATCAACGCCACTCTCACATGTAAACACAGCCCTGGTGTATCATAGCAACTTGCCCAATTCAAAGATGTGTAAATGAGTTCAAGCAAACACGCGCGCGCACACACACACACGCGCGCACACACACACACTTGCAGCTGGCTAGACGACAGTTGACAACATGATTATACATAGGCATTAGACATCCATTTACACACCGGAGGCAAGTTTGAGACACTATCTAACCCCATAATTAGTATTTTTTCTCCCCACTTTATGTCTAAATTTTTCTCTCGAGCTCGCTTTTTTCACATAAGCACTTTTTCATTATCTATGTAGAATGCAGCATACGGCAGCTTCTCAGTAAACTATGCCATTTGTGCTTGAGAATATTAGCCTGGTCACCATCCCCACAATATGTACAGTTATTATTGGTCAACAAATGTGTTTTTCAATGGCTGATTTTTTAACTATTACCCCCAATTCTAAATATGTACACTACCGTTCAAAAGTTTGGGGTCACTTACTCATTCTTTATTTATTTATTTATTTCACATTTTAGAATAATAGTAGTCAGCAAAACTATGGAATAATAGAAATGGAAATATGGGAATTATTTTGTGACCAAAAAATCCAAAATAAATCCAAAACTATGTAATATTTTTGCATCTTCAAAGTAGTCACCCTTTGCCTAGATTTTGCAGACATGTACTCGTGACATTTTCTCAACCAACTTCTTGAGGAATCACCCCGGGATGCTTTTTAAACAGTATTGAAGGAGTTCCCATCTATGTTGGGCACTTATTGGCTTCTTTTCTTCATATTTTGATCCAAGTCATCCATTTCAAAAACTTTTTTTTTTTTTTTAAGGAAATTTTAGATTTGTAATTAAATAAATGTATATGTTTTGGCAGAATAATATTTTGTCTACAAAGTTAATTTCAAACTTTTAAGCATACACCTTCAGATCAAAAGATTTTTAAGATCATGAGAAACATTTCAGACAAGTGACCCCAAACTTTTGAACGGTAGTGTAGTTATAGCTTGCAAATAGCACAAACATTTATAGTTGAAGTCAGGTTTACATACACCTTGGCCAAATACATTTGAACTCCGTTTTTCACAATTCCTGACATTTAATCATAGAAAACATTCCCTGTCTTATGTCAGTTAGGATCACTATTTTATTTTAAGAATGTGAAATGTCAGAATAATAGTAGAGAGAATGATTTTATTTCAGCTTTTATTTCTTTCATCACATTCCCAGTGGGTCAGAATTTTATATACACTTTTTAGTATTTGGTATCATTGCCTTTAAATTGTTCAACTTGGGTTAAATGTTTTGTCTTCCACAACCTTCTCACAACAAGTTGCTTGAATTTTGGCCCATTCCGAGTAAGGGTTGTAGACCTCCTTGCTCGCACATGCTTTTTCAGTTCTTCCCACAAATTGTCTATCGGATTGAGGTCAGAGCTTTATGATGCCACTCCAATACCTTGACTTTGCTGTTGTTAAGTACTTTTGCCACAACTTTGGAGGTATGCTTGGGGTTACTGTCCATTTGGAAGACCCATTTGTGACCGAGCTTTAACTTCCTGGCTGACTTCTTGAGATGTTGCTTCAATATATCCACATAATTTTAATTCCTCATGATGCCATCTATTTTTTGAAGTGCACGAGTCCCTCTTGCAGCAAAGTACCCACAAAACATGGTGCTGCCACCCCCATGCTTCACAGTTGGGATGGTGATCATTGGCTTGCAAGCCTCAACCTTTTCCTCCAAACAAAACAATGGTCATTATGGCCAAACAGTTATTTTTGTTTCATCAGACCAGAGGACATTTCTCCAAAAAGTAAGGTCTTTGTCCCCATGTGCACTTGCAAACTGTAATCTGGCTTTTTTATGGCCGTTTTGGTGCAGTGGCTTCTTCCTTGCTGAGAAGCCTTTCAGGTTATGTTGAAATAGGACCCCTTTTACTGTGGATATAGATACTTGTCTACCTGTTTCCTCCATTATCCAAAGGTCCTTTGCTGTTGTTCTGGGATTGATTTGCACTTTTCGCACCAAACTATGTTCATCTCTAGGAGAGTCCTTCCTGAGCGGTTTGATGGCTGCGTGGTCCCATGGTGTTTATACTTGCATACCATTGTTTGTACAGATGAATGTGGTACCTACAGGTGTTTGGAAATTGCTCCCAAGGATGAACCAGACTTGTGGAGGTCCACTTTGATTTTTTTCTGAGGTCTTGGCTTTTTTCTTTTGATTTTCCAATGTTGTCAAGCAAAGAGGCATTGAGTGTGAAGGTAGGCCTTAAAATACATCCACAGGTACACCTCCAGTTCAGTACACCCCCTATCAGATGCTATTTGGCTAATTGTCTAAAGGCTTGACATGATTTTCTGTAATTTTCCAAGCTGCTTAAAGACAGTTAACATACACAGTGTATGTAAACTTCTGACCCACTGGAATTGTGATATAGTCAATTAAAAGTAAAACAATCTGTCTGTAAACAATTGTTGGAAAATTACTTGTGTCATGCACAAAGTATTTGTCCTAAATGACTTGCCAAAACCAAAGTTTCTGTTTGCATTTATGCTTACTAATTTTTTAATGAAAGTAGTGTTAACTTCTGTCCATTACAGAGGGGCTCGAGCTCAGGTATGTGTCCCCTAATAGCCTGACAAAAATAAGAAATAGAAAGGCAATTTTGAAACAATTGGTATCAGTGATAAAGGTGGAGATGGGGAGGTGGAGGGACGCTGGAAGAATTGTAACTGGTGCAAGGGAAGCAGCCACTTATGTCCATGGGATATGATTGGCAGGCAGAGATGAACAAGCCCCTCCCGAACTTGCGTTCTGGAACTTTATTTAAAATGATTGATTACATTTTCATTAAAATATGATATGATACCAAATACCAAAGTAAACAGAATAGATTACCTAAAAGTGTAATCTAAAAGATTATTACAAATTACATTTCAAGTCATGTAACTTTTATATTTTTTTCTGATTTGGACATCCTTTGTTCTCAACCCCGTCATGGACATAATGGAAGTGGTTTGAAAATGATTCTACACAATACTTGTTATAAAATAAACATAACTATGTGTTCCCCATATCAATCTAACGACTACAAATAAAACATTTATGACGGTTTTCTAATTTAATGTGATGAAGCTACAGATAGGCAGATTGTGTGCCTGTTGTCTCGTTATTTTAGTTAAAAAGATACATAAAGATACATTTATATTTTTAACTAAAACCCTTTTTTAGTGCTAACCTTTAACATGTAAGGTTGTGCTCAGCAGAAAATACACGTCATTTTAATTGTGCTCAACCCCGTCACAACTCTCCCACCAGTAGGTGGATTGCACAAACATATTTTTAACACCATGTATCATTAAAGTATTTTGATACTTTTGGTTAATAATGTCACATATGGGAACCAAAATTTGTATGGGGGCTGAGAATGGTTGGTGTTACGGGGTTGAGTTCAGACTGAGCCAGTTCTTTAAAATAATAATCATGTTTTGTTCCTTTGTAAAATATCTTTCTCAGCACTCTCAGTTATAGAAGAGTGTATATTTTATCAAACATTTTCTAGGTACAGCTTCAGTGAAGTGCCTCAGAGACATGACAAGAATGAAAGAAGACATATAATGATTATTTTAATACAATAATTCTTTTAATTGATTAAAATGGACAAATCTAAATTTTGGAAAAAGCTTTTAACATTTAATTTTAGTGAACAACTACTTGAAATACTACCCTACTACTAAGTCCCAGGAATAACTTACACTCTGTATTGTGCTTATAGCTAAGAGCAATATTTGTTTCTGTAAAACAGTCACTATCATCGTGATTTGTATATATGTTTTTTTTTTTTTTTCAACAGACTTGAACTATTGAGCTTGATGAGCCCACTTTTTCATGATCCTTTTTCCTTTCTTTCTGTCTCACTCAAGCTAATGGAACAGGATCCAGTAGTCAGCTTTCTACCCCCATCTCTAAGCAGTCTCCAATATCTACCCCAACCAGTCCCGGAAACACCCGCAAACAGAAGGTAACCTTCTTCCCTTCTTCATCTTCTCTTGCACTCTCACCTTCTTCTTGTCTCTCTTTTGGGTATGTTCGGAATAGTACCATGCTACTTGTAATAATTTTGCAGTATGTCTACGGTGCACATTTTGGCCCAGTCCAATATGTCACCCTAAGCCCTTGCAGTCCTCATTAATGTCCACAGTTTGGTGACAGACTTTTGGTCAGATGAAGGTCTGCTGTGAATCTCAACTGAAGTGCACATCGTGGGCATACAGAGGCCTGCCACAAGGAGGACGAAGATGAGCACACATTTAAAACCTAAAGGCTTGGTCACATTCACCCTTGCATTGTGAAATCCTACAGGCAAAGAACCCACATAAAAACCCACGATACTACTTGCCAAGCTCTCTTTACTTTGGGAGAGTGAAGTTCAACGCTACAATGATTTGCTCGTCCACTGTCAATATTCAGTGTAGCTATGTACAAAGTACTGCCCACGCAGAACTGCAAAAAAAACAAAACTTTCTATCAGTCAACACTGCAAATTTGAGTGCCATAGTTCACTGAACTTGACCCCACTTGGAATTCAAGAAGGGAAATTTAATTGCAACTAAAAGTCAAGTGATTATCATTGCTGAACGGTTACAGATTATTTTTCCATAGTGTTGCTGTGAAATCAGGATTAGGATGAACTGACTGGGCAAGTTACCAATTACAAGTTGCCAAAATGCACTAAAGCCATTCCATCAGCACGGTTCTTTGTTCTGAGTATGGTTGGCTAACCATGCTGAAAATGGGTGTTCAAATGGAAACGCTACTAGAACGTTACATACCGTACACAGAGTCACTCGGCCAGATGGTGAAAAGCACCTAAAGGCCCCTGAACACTACCTACAAATTGAAGAACAAATGGGTGTGATGTCATTTAGAACAAAATCTGACCAAAATGAAGGTGTTTTTGAGTTTGTTTTGGTGGTTTGTAACTGCTCGCCAGTGCAAACTTTCAGGATAACTTCATACCGGCTGGTAAACACCTTACTGCCATTGGTCCACATCATCGGCAGATCCACCTACTTTGGAGCTCCATTTGAGGCCAACAGCTAATTCACATTCGGTCAGTTAAGATCAGTCAACATGAACACACCAGCGTGTAGAGTTATTAGCGAGCTGGTGCAAACTAATCTATACCTGTACGATCGTTTGTGTACATACATTTTCCAAGAACATGTCATGCGATTTTTTTCTTTTAATTCATTTACAAAGGGAATCAAACCTACTCCAATAAATGATGCAGCCAACAAAAATGTCATCTACAGCCAAAAGTCACTCACACATCAGCTGAAAGTAAGATATGCCTATCATCATTCTTTTGTCTGTAGTCTACACATTAACACTCTTATACGTCCATCTTTGCAGTAGTATCATTGTCAACATAAATTACAAGAACAGTCTAATTGGCTGCACATACAGAATTTAAAAAAGACAAATTACATATTATTAACTGCATATTTATTACTTTAAATCATTGGATTGAATGAGGCATCATTGATAACACATTTTAATGTCAAAAAGGGTTGATGCTTTAAATGCAGTGTAGAGCATCCTCAAATTTCAATGTATCTCTAAACGCTTCCGCCAGCAGTGTGGAGGGTGTCTGAATGCTCTCAAACAGTATGTCGTCGCTCAGCTGTTTGAACCTTCTTTTTGGCTCTGAGCGAAGAACATATAAGCACTTCGCCATAAGTGTGCCAGGGCCTTTAGTATTCTATTCTGAACAAAGCCACACTTTGAACACTATACTATCTTTCCTACCTGTCTGTCTCACGAAACAAGAACATTAATCAAATTGTATTCAAATAGTGCTTCACAAACTTAATGGTTTGGAAATTATGGAAACCTCCTCATTTTAGCCCGTTTCTGTTTCTTCTAGGATCTCTACTTGCCTCTGTCTCAAGAAGATGATGACTCACAGGGAGAGTCTATGTAGACTCTTTCCCCTCTGTCCTTCGATCAGTGTGATATCACGTCATAGAGGTATCTCTGATGCTCTCGGTCTTGGAAACATCAACATCACCACCCCAATGGCCAGGGTGACTGCATGCATCCCTTTGCAGCATTTAGACCGTGATGCTTTGCAGTGATGGTCAGCGCACTATTTGCTGCTTGTGAATTTGTTGCATCCATTTTCCATGTTTTTTTTCCTGTTTTTTGATAATAGATTTGTAGTGACTGATGAAAATGCTAAGTATATGCGGGGCATATGCAGCAGTTTACACTTGTATTTTGACAACATACAGCCAAATTTCTACTTGTGGTATACTGTTTAAATTCATTTTATATATGAGACATTTTAGGAAAACTTAAACGTTAAGATGCAGATTAGATCTTTCAACATCCAGACATTTTTTAATTCATAATTTTGAATTTTTCATATTGACTTTTTAAAAAAAGCTTGGTCTTGTGAATTCCAAGCAGCAAATAGTTGTTTTTAAAAGGGTGTAATATTCTGTCTTGAACAAAATAATAATAATGAAAAAAAAAAAAAAAAAAAAAATAGAAAAAGAAAAAAAAGAAAAAAAAAAAAGACTTGTTGCAGCATTAATACTTTTTATTAATCTCTTTTTTTATTAAGACCCCCCCACCCCTCTCACTTTCTCTCTCTCTGTGCAATGGTTTATTGTGTATCAGTATTTTAAAAGCCCAAAGCAGTTGAATTAGTGTTTCTAGGCTACAATTGTTACATATTGCACCTTTAAATATGAAATGATGCATCCCGTATTGAATCCACACGGGACGTTATTTGTTCCGTAGGCTGGTCAGATGGCGTCATGGCGAAACTGTCCCAGATCGTTAATTTAACCAATGATATAAGTTGGAATTTTTTCCAATTTATATCAACGTATTATATGTAAGGAGTCGTCTGAAAAGTCTACATTTTGTGCTAAAACTTTGGATTTTTTATTTTTTTTAAAATGGCATCAGAATACAGGGTCAATTTCTTGGTATTATTCATCTTCAATGAATAATAACATCCCTATAGCTTATGGAGTTGGCATAAGCCATAAAATCACGTCATTTTACTTTCAATCACAAAAAGGTCTAAAATGTTAAAATGTAAAAAAAATAAAATAATTTTTTTTTTTTTTAAAAACTGCACTAAGATTTATTTTCTAGTTGAAAATTGATTAAAGTTGGTTAAAGGGAAAGTTCACCCAAAAATTACAATTCTGTCATCATATACTCACAATCATGTCATTCCAAACCCATGTGACTTCCATGGATCTCAAAAGGAGTTCCAGAAAGTTTTTGCAGAATGTTCACATTGTTCTTTGCCATACAATTAAAGTGAATGGGAACTGGGGTTGTCATGCTCCAAAAATGATAAAAAAAGGTAAACAAAATGATCGTAAATTTACTAGCACTATATTCAAAGTCTTCTGAAGCCATAAAATAGCTTTTTTTGAGAAGCATACTAAAATTCTCTCATCACTTTCTTCTGCAGATAAAAAAATTCAGATTTGTAGAAGAATATTTCAGTTCTGTAGGTCCATACAATAAAAGTAAATGGTGATCAGAACTTTGATTCTCCAAAAATCACATAAAGGCAGCATTAAAGTAATCCATACGACTCCAGTGGTTTAATCCATGTCTTCTGAAGTTATATGATAGGTGTGGGTGAGAAACAGAACAATATTTAAGACCATTTTCCTATAAATCTCCACATTTGAACAGCCCTGACCAACAGGTGGCGATACGCACAAAGAATGTGAATCACCAAAAAAAGAAGAATGTGGAAGTGAAAGAAAAATTAAAAGTAAAAGTGGAGATTTATGGTTTAAAAAAAAGAAGACATGGATTTATCTATTGAAGTTGATTGGATTAATGCTGCCTTTGTGATTTTTGGACATTTAAAGTTCTGGCCAGCATTCACTTTCATTGTATGAACTATACAGAGCTGAAACATTCTTCTAAAAATGTATTTTTAATGTATTTTCTGTAGAAGAAAGAAAGTCATTCACAGCTGTGATGAAAGCATTTTCATTTTTGGGTGAACTATCCCTCAAGTCATTATTCACTGAAAATCTTCCCCATTGTTGTACCTCTCAAATCTCATTTGCACTTGCTTGCATCCGAATATGAATGGCCAATTTTTTACATCAGTGGCATCACATGTTATTGGTTCTTGCATATATCAAATCTGATCCTCATTTTGGATGAACTCTCCCTTTAAGTTTGAAAATGTCATGTAAGGCACAGTGTGCTTTTTCAGAAAGCCAAAGGCATGTTGCATAGAGGGAGGCTGAAAACTGAAATGTTCTCCTTCCCATCGGTGGTGTGTATATGGCAATGTTTTATTCGAAGCTCTCATCAAACATTTTAGAAAACCAGTTCCTTTGTCAATATATGGTAGCAAAATGCAGTCATTTCTCAATTACACTCCCAGAGAGCACTGTGATGTTATTGTGATATCTGTTGATCATCTCTGTGACAGACATGAAACAAAAGCCCAACAAAACTGCAAACCCTGACTTTGATCTTTTTACCATTTTTCTCTCGTTTTCATCTGAATACTCTAGAACTGTAAATAATGATTTTACACCTTCCATGGTGCCTTTTTTAAACCATCCTTGTCTTTAAAAAACAAAAATCTACAAACAAAGTGAACACACATCTGTCAAATGTTGAACTACTTTTAAACATTGCTCTCTTTTTTCATTGTTTAAAATAAAGTGTTGATCAAACACTAACTATAACAAACTGTAATCGATTACTGCTAATTTGGAACACTGTTTTTAGTACTTTACCAGGGTAATTCTTCCGACATGGTGCAGATGCTCTCTTTGCTCCTGTAGTGCTGTAAATACATATTTTTGAGCTTGGGAACATAAAAAAAAGAAAAAAAATCTGACTTCCATGATGATCATGTACTTTCTGCTGTATCATTGTGACTTGTATTGGTGATGTCATTCTGTGTACTAAACTTCTCTCTTTACTATTAAAACGATACACTATTCAACAGCCTGCTTTGACTGTCATAATACTCATGAAAGTTTTTGTTGTTGATAATTTGTTTGCTTGATTTTTCAGACATTTTGCTTCGTCAATGAACCCAAAGCATCATGAACTTGGTCTTTTCACATTATTTACATACATGGCTTCATTTTTACTGCTGATATGTCTAGATTTAAAAGAATGTTCCAAGTTCAATAAAATTTAAGCTTGCCTGTGCTGTTAATTATGAATTTTCGACTCATCCTTCCATTTATTAAAAAAATAATATTACAGTCAGGGGCACAGCAACGGGGGCATGTGGGTGGTTATGGAAGGTAAGGACAATTCTAAGGGCCCCAGGCAGACAGGGGGCCCAGCAGAACCCCCAAGTCTTTTCCTGCATGATTTTGTAATAAATGACCACTTTGCACTTGTTGGCTAAAATGAAGACTCTTAATAATAAAAGATGGTCTAGTGTGTGTGCATGTGTGTACAACAGTACTACACAATGGAAGTCTATGGGCCAAGGCATTTCACCAAATAAATATACACAGTTTCAAATGTATAGCCACAAGACTGAAACATTATGTTAACATTAGACCAGTGTAATAAAATCACTTACTAAACTTGTTTGTGGAAAGTTATATCCAATCTTGCAACCTTGTCTCATCTAAACATGTTACTACACCTATATTTTAGCAAACTGATTTTTACGTGGTTTGTTGCATGTATCAGCAGTTTCCTGGTGAAAGGAACATTAAAACAACAACAAATACTTGTATTCCCTTTCACTCAAATCAGGAGTAAACGGCAGATTATCAGTTCATGAACTCTTCCTTTTCACTCGCTTCCTCACATATTATCATCTTGTGACATCAAAACACTTTTACTACAGAGCATGACTTTTAAGGTGTGTATACAGAAAGCTGATTGAAAACAATGTTTATTTTTGCAATTCCATTCAAAGGTGATAGTGACGCAGAAATGCCACACTTCAGCTTTATGGCTTTTAGTGGAACCTTAAAGGGATACTTCACCTCTGGGAAGATGAATGTGTATTTAAAATTGGTCATTTATATAGTAGAAATGTGAAAATTATTTTTGAATTTGAAGCATTCTAGACTGAGAAAAGGCAGAAAATGTATTTTTTACACATGTGGCTGAAAGACAACAACTCCCAGAATGCACTTGCTTTGCTGCCCTTACGAGGCCACTCCCAAACCACGCCTACCAGTTACAGGCGGCAGTATCTGAAAATATGATACAACTAGGCTTGTATTGATACATCGTGACTCTATAAATCGTGAGTTAGTTGATAAATTGACTGACTACGCGGGAAGAACATTATAATTCCGGGTGTCCAAACTCTGTACATGATGTCTTAGTAACAAAAAGAAAAACAAACAAAATACTCACTTTACACTAAGCCGTCCGTTTGTCCCTGTGGGCTTTGGCTGGTGTTTCCAATTTATCTTCGGGATCCTAAAATAAGTTTCCAGGACTCCCCTGTCCATGTGTGGTACAAAACTTGGGTGCTCAGTTATACATGCTCAAGTTAGTGGTGCTGTTTCATCAGCGGATTCAGCGATCTCGTCCAGAAGAAAACGGCATCGCTGAAATTCGCGACAGCAATAGGACTCTCTATCTGTTTCCATAGGCGCACAGCGAGAGCACTGACACCACCAGTCCGCCCCAACTCGAGTCTGAATATAATTTAACACTCTCTTCCTCCTGCCTGCCAAGCAGGTTTTGCTCCCCTGCTACAGCAGCTGCTCCAGCCTCTGTTCATCGCTGTATTGCGGCTCGTACAGGTAGCGCGAGCATCAGATTTTCGCAACAGATCTTCGAAATCCCCTTCTGCCATTTCAACTTCAAAACTACCTTCCGCCATCGTGATTAGCCTACTTGTATACAAACTTTCTACACAGAGCAAGAGCCTGTTTTCTTAGCTTCTACAGAAAGATGGCTGACACTATCTTCACATTCTGTGAGTGAGATCCCGCCCCATATGGTCGTGGTGAAAACATGCGGAATACTGGCTGTAGTTTTAAGCCTCTGGCCCAAAAATCCTCCGATGACGCAAAATGACGATTTTTGCGTCATCGGAGGATTTTTTCCAGACTAAAAATAAATAAATCTCTCGTCTCAGGGGGATATGAGGGGGGGGGAGCTCGGTAATTCGAAAATACTACTGGTTTTCTACTGATACAAAGCTTAATGCTAAATCCTGAAGTAACCCTTTAAGATGAATCAGTTCATCCCTACAGTGTTTTTTATTCTTAACAGTAATGGAGGAACATGTGTCGTTGGCAGCTTCTACATTGGATTTTAGGATGTTAAAGACGTAATTGTCTGTTTAGAGTAAAAAAAACTCCCAAATTTGTTCTTACCTGGAATCTACCTCACCTCCCATCAGAGTGAAACCATCAGAATACTGTGATAAATAAAAGGGGTAGTCATTTTGTTTAATGGAAGAGTGTGTCACAAAGCACACAGTCTGACAGTAAATTCAATGGGAGAGTGAGACTAAAGGAGAAATAATGAGAAATAGGGGTGAATAAAAATAATCATGCATTACATTTCCTAGTATGAGTCAGTCATTTAGTTGCTATTGGTTGCTTTGGCAACTCTGTTGTCTCCTGTTGCGGTCATCATTAGCATACACAATCAACCGAGTCATCAAAGAATTAATTACGCATTATGTGATTGGAGGAAAAGACACCCCTGTGTGATTTTAGATAGCCAGACTAACTGACTAACAGATTGCATTACAATGCCATTAGCTAAAGCAACAAGGGAGACTATTGATTAATTCAAAGTGTCACGTTAATTATGAACAAAATCTTGATGCACTTTTAAGAATGATTCCATCATTAGGTATTAACAGAGGTGGGTAGAGTAGCCAAAAACAGTACTCAAGTAGAAGTAAAAGTACTAAAATAAATAATTACTTGAGTAAGAGTAAGAAAGTATCCAATTAAAAGATTACTCAAGTAGTAACTCGTTACTTCACAAAAGACATAATAGACGTTTACTCCCCTATATTCCATTACATAATACACATTGAACATTTACTACAGAATTTTTATCAATGGAAAATCTGTCATCATTCACATTCATGTTGTTCCAAACCCGTATGACTTTATTCCATGCAACACAATAATCCGATATTAGACAGAGTCACTATTTACTTTCAGTGAATGTTTTTTAGATATATATTTTGAAAGTGAATGATGACCGATTATATGGATTATTTTTATGCTGACTTTACTATACTGATGTTTGTTTAGCTTAAAATGTTGCCACCCATTCACTTGCATTTTATGGACCTACAGAGCTGAGAAATTCTTCTAAAAATCTTCATTTAAGTTCATCAGAAGAAAGAAAGACTTACACATCTGGGGTTGCATGAGGGTGAGTAAATAATGAGAATTTAAATTTTTGGGTGTACTATCCCTTTAAGGGCTCTTGTCAGATCAGGATGAATTTGTCAACAGAGGTTTGGTAACATGTCTCGTATTTATTACAGTGAAAACATGAAAATGTCCCACAAGGACATTATATATAATGCTGAAATATAAACCAAAGCAAGATCATACTTTATTAATGCCTTCTTTCACTATATCAAAGCTTTTAAAGTCTGTGTGGATTCTTATTTCAGTGTAGTTACAGTTTTCAGTGTCGTAAGTATTTAGATCATTAGTTCTGTACAACAGTACCGCCGCTCTCCAAATGCAGAGAACGAGGCCTACATAGGACACCAACCTCAGTCACGGCACACTCGCTGTGTCTGAAACCACCCGTATCCACTATATAGTGCACTATTTAGAGTGTCTGCTATTTAGTCTGAATTCTGAGTGAGCCACTCATTCCCTACTTTTGTTCATTCATTCTTACCCACAATGCACTTTAATTTCAAGTGTACAATTGATGTACACTCGACAATAATTTCCCACAATCCACCAAGGTGAAGGTGTATGAGCAGGGAATTTACTGCTTCCTTCACTCCTGCAATGTTTAATTTCATGTTGAATGTAGTAAATTACTTTTTGACAATTAAAATAACATATAGAGAGACGAAACTAGGGCTGCACGATTTTGACGATTTTTTTGAAAAATATTGCGATTGTGATTTGAACTGCAATTATGATGGTAATGTTTTCCACATGTTCAACTGCAAAAAGGCTGCTGGGGTTTTCACACTTGAACCCTCTTAAAAAGAACCAAACTGAGACCTTTTTTCAGTTCAACCACAAACAAATAAATATCTAAACAGTGAAACAAAGTCTTCCTCATATCCAAATGTTACCATCCACCGTGTACCTGTTTTTGTCCATTTTGTGATAGGGTCTCAGCCCACTAATCATCATCATTAGTTTTTGAAACAGTCAACTTGAATATTAGGGATGCTCCAATCAGGATTATAACATCCAATACCGATCTCCAATTTTCATCTCATCAATCGATGCTGATCATTTATCTTTTATCAGCAGCTCTGTCAAAACTGGTTATATGTAAGTTTTCTGCTCAATGTCACTGTTAACTAAATTTCCCTGTTGGTAAAACCATAGTTGTTGCCTAGTTTTTGCTGTCAATATAATATTGGTTGATTGAATAATTCAGTATACACAAAATATAATTTTCAAATATAAATGTTACTCTTTATTCTAGGCCTTAAAAACTAGTAGGCTTACAAAACTATTCTTTACTTTAAGATGGTCCTAAAGAATGAGGCTTAATGTCAAACTGAAGTTGAACTGATAACCCATTTGTGTAATTACATTTAAAGTGAAAATTTTGGTTAGTTTGTCACATTTAATTTAATTATTTTTATTCATTATGTTATTATATTTAATTTAACAATGCATTATATTATAGTAACTAAATATTTGATATAGATTTATTATATGTACGTTCCTTTTCATTTTGTTGGTTGTTGGTAATATTATATTTAGGTACATTGCGGTTTCGATTTTATTTCGATTAATTGTGCAGCCCTAGAAGAAACCTACAGATACATTTTAAAATGTACTCTTAATTTGAGCAAATGTGTTTACTCTTTCTATTAGCACACAGTGTATATATATATATATATATATATATATATATATATATATATATATATATATATATATATATATATATATAAAATATTTTAAAATTTCATATGTGACGTTTCTGCACCAGCCCAGAGCTCCTACACTCTCGTCCGAATTCACTCATTTCGTTCACTTACAGCTGAGATATAGTGCACTAACTGCCATTTACTACATAGGAAAGTGAATGAGGGAACGATTGCGGACACAGCCACTCTCGTAGCCACGATTTCCTCGCGCCGCACATCTCACACGCGCGCGCCCGCGCACCTCACTGTGCACGCGCAGAAATGGTGTCTGTTCGCGCTCCAGTTGTCGATTGGCAGTGATTTACACTTAATTTGGATGTTTACATGGATTTAAACAGTTAATCCGCCTTGAAGTAGCTGCGATAGTTTCCATTACCCCCGCAAGGGCGCGGAGTAAATGCATAAATACTGCTTATGACATGCGGGATAGCACTGATATATTGCTGCACTAATTTAAAAATGTACACTTAAAAACTGATGTCACAAGAGCCCAGTTACAGAATCACCCTGAAAATGACCATCTCATTACACAGAACAGCCCGCGTTAGAATTAGAGACACAATTTACCTCATCTTGCTGCCTGAAGCTGGAGCTGTGACTTTAATGTTGAAATATCAGCGTGTCTTGGTGTTAAATAAAGGCATTGCATGAAGAAACTATTATTTTTTACACTGTATGGAGCGAAGAAAGTTTTTTACTTTAAAGAGTTTGATGTTGCTGCACTGATGACTTGATTGACAGTCTCATCACGCGCAGCTGTGAACATCCGCTCTCGTAAAAGTCCCATTCAATAATCTCTCAATAAATTACACATTAATTCAAATTAAACCCAGTAATTTAACGACAGCAATGTCACACATTGTAAAGAAGTAAAAGTAAAAAAAATAATTAGAAATTTACTTGAGTGAAAGTAAAAAGTACCCACTTTTAACCCTACTCTAAAAGTAAAAATGTTCCCCAAAATGTACTCAAGTAAATGTAACGGAGTAAATGTAGCACGTTACTACCCACCCCTGGGTATTAATACACTCAAAAAATACTGTATTTTTTTTATTTTATTTATTTTTTTTTTTTACACATTTCAGTTTCAAAACAAATGCACATCAAATTGAATTTTTGATTTTTTAAATTTTTTTTTTTAACAAATTAAATCAATAAAACAAAATATTTAAGTTTGAAATGCGTGAATCTTTTTAAGTGTAATACTGACTTTTTTTCTGGTTCCCAGTTCAAATGTCTAAACATACATTTAGTTGTGAAGCAAAATGACATAAAGATAAAAGATTTAGTAAGGTTTGTGCTTTAAACAAGAAAAAACTTTTTGTCAGTGGGGTAATTTTTTTTTTTACTTATTTCAAAGGGAAAACTAGTTTGTTTTTCTTCAATGGTTGTAAATGGTTGATCAGCTGGACTACATGGTAGACCGTCTTTGGCAAGTCGATTAGAGCTAGGAGACTATCTTGGACCTTAAACAAACCAGCTATCATGTTCCCAAATCACATTATGCTGTTTTTTAAATTACCTGGTTTGTTTAGAAGTAATATTAAAAACAGTGCATAGAGATTATTGTGTAAATAGATTTTTTGTTTGCATGTTCTGCATTCAAATTGTTATGTGCCTAATGGTTCCATCAATAAGATTATAGATTATTACTATATTAAAGTTTATATGTGTAATGCAAAGTCAAACACATCTGGGATGGCATGAGGGTGAGTAAATGATTAGAGAATAAAACATTTTGGGTGAACTATCCCTTTATACAACACCAAAAAAAAAAAAAAAAAAAAAAAATGAAATCCTGTACTTTGGCTAATACATCAACCAAGCAAGATAACAATTTAAAAAAAAAAAATCACAACAATCGACACCATTTATGTGCCTGAATTTGTAGCCATCCTCTTATTCAGTTGATGGCACTACCCATTGGTGTGCCAGTCAAAGCCATCTTTCTGTACAGGTTCTGTGCTATTTATTTTTTATTCAATAGGTTCTGCATCTTCATTAAAACATATAATAAACACTCACTCAAATCCCTCTAATTTCACATTTCAATTTCAATGCTCCTGTTTCTCCACATAAACATCATCTGTTTATGATTGTTGTTTCATTCTTGTAAATAAAATTATAAAATAAAAAGATTTTCATTTGGTTTCTGTATGAGACTGATGTGTCGTTTTAGATTAAATAAACATGTTGTAATTTAGATTCTTCTAGGGGTCCTTCTCTATTCTGCATGATGGCTAAAATGTATTTTACTTTGGTCTGTTACTAAAGGTTTAATATGTATTAAAACAAAAGTAATCAAAAAAGCGTGTCATGCATGCTCCTTGTTGTCATGGTAACAAAGCTATATTTATACTGCGACACTTTTAGGATCAGTTTAATCCTGCGACCCTGAGACAGTGGCTCTGTAAAAATGTCAAATCTGTTGGTATAATGTTACTGTCTGATTAGAAAAATAATCTTATAAATAGCTCAAAGACGTGTATGCATACATCCTCATTGCCTTTAAATGTATGCAGTATTTACAAAAGTGTTATCAGTGTCTATATATAATAATAATTTAATATCTGTTCAATTCAACATGTGTGTTACTCCATGACATTCTTTATGATAAATACCTCCATTCGTAAAAGGGATAGTTCAGACAAAAATGTAAATTCTCTCATTCATTCACTCCAATGCCATGTCATATGTGTATGACTTTCTTTCTTCTCCACAGCACAAATTAAGATTTTTAGAAGAATATTTCAGCTCAGTATAGGTCTTCACAAAAATGTTGTGATGACACAAAAATCATCATATCTCTTCAGAAGACATGGATTAAACCACTGGAATTTTGTGGATTACTTTTCTGCTGCCTTTATGTGCTTTTGGAGCATCAAAGTTTTGATCACCATTCACTTGCATTAAATGGACGAACAGGGTTGAGTTATTCTTCTAAAGATCTGCATTTTTGTTCTGCAGAAGAAATAAAGTCCTACACATCTGTGATGGCATGAGGGGGTGTAAATTATGAGAACATTTCCCTATAACTGTGTAGTAGGGAGCACAAAGGGAAATGTTTGATTTTTGTCATAATTAACAGAATAGGCTACTAAAGAGTCTTTCTTCACTAATTATGAGAACAGACTGGCAAGAGTTAAGATGTTTTTACACAGAATTTGATTATAGTTGTGAAATTAAACATGCATGGTCATGTGACAACAGTGTAGCGTACAACTGTTTGAATGTTTATTGTTGCACAGTGCATATTACTGCATAAATACGGCTTCACATTTTTCTAATGGAAGGCACAGTATGCAGTAAGACATACGTACATGCATGCTATGTTCAGAAAACTACCACACAACTCATACTAGGCTATTTATGCAGGATATAGATACAGCAGACATAGTAAGAAAGTAGTATACGTGGTAGTATGGAGAGTTATGGTTTTCTGTACTTTACCTCAGCCTTTTTCAATTTCCCCTTGTTTGACATACAGTAAGACCTGAGTTTGACCCCAAGTGATGATTATAAAGGTCTAGAGTGACACCTACTGTCAACTTTTAGTAATGCAGCTATTGCGTCGTTTACTTTTCTGCCATCTAGTGGTTGACTTGTAATTTGTTCAAAATGAACTTAACTACTAAAACGATAAATTAACAGATGTTTTTGTTTTGTATTTTATATGAATCTACTAACGTGCATAATTTAGATGTATATAAAGTGTAGCGTATATTTCACGCGCGCTATCTCATTCAAGTTTTAATAACCCCATGAATTAGTAAACTGACCAATCAGGATGAATATTCAAAATTCAAAACATAAAAAAAAAAACTGCTGAAAATTGAAAAATGGAGGTATTTCTCCCCTCTTTCTGCATTAATAATAAATCATGATCTAAGGTTATTTTTCAATTAGCTTTTCTAAAATACATTTTATTAGTTTTATACATTTGAATTACATAATGAAACATCAGCGTACAGACAAGTGATTTTTCAGTGCATTGCATTCTCTGAGGTTCTCCACGTTCTCTGGCATTAAAAGTGCTTTTTTTTGTAATGAAATGACAAGCAGAAAATGTCCCTATCCCCTGAAGGATATCAAGGAAAAAGGTGCAATATAATATCACAGCTGTCTCTGTGACACCTCAAAAAAGTTGGCCGCGGGGCACGATAAGTTGAACGGTTGTCAATACAAGTTAAGTTTGAGAATGCTATTTTGTTAATATACATTTTACATGACTCTCTGGAATAATCAACTTGAATACTCAACAGAATCAAATATTAAATAATCATCCAAGCGATTATCTAATAAAATAATGCGGATATGGGTCAGGAGCTTCAGTAAATGTTCGCATCAACTATCAGTATGGGGTACATTTCCTCTATGATATTGTATTATATTAATTTTGCAGTGTATGTTAACTTAATAGCCAAAATACTTGGACATACATGAATGAAAATAAACATGAAATAGGAATGTGATGCAGTCACAATGCACATTATGTAGTTTAGAGACATTTAGAATGTTACAAATGGCTATTTCTATATAAATAAATGTATTCCTAAAAGTTCTGTTTGTCCAATAATCCTCTTGCAGCAATGCAGGTCTTTGGCATTTAGAAGCTGTTAGTTTAGGACCTGTGAGAAGTTTCTTAAACTAGAGACTGTGATTTACTTATCATTTTGTTTTGTATCTGGCTGACCACTACCCTCTCTATCTGTCACAGTCTCCCTCCCTCATGTTTTCCCTAGGACTCTTATTTTGAAGTTTTCTCCCAGACTACATCATAGTGCACTGCCCTCATCACTTCCAGCTGTTCCTCATCATCCTCACCTGTCTTCCATCCCCTCATTAGTTCCTTTGTGTATATATATATATATATATACAAGGAGGTTACTCCATGTGACTCTATCCTCCCTAGCAACCGGGCCAATATGGCTGCTTAGGAGACCTGGCTGGAGTCACTAAGAACGCCCTGGATTCAAACTTGTGACTCCAGGGGTGGTAGTCAGCGCCTTTACTCGCTGAGCTACCCAGGCCCCCGCAAACCATAATAATATTGGCAATTAATGATTTTGACAGTAGTTTTGATAAATTTAATGCATTCTTGGTGAAAGTAAGCTTTCAAGAACAAAAGTGTCTTTATGTTCTAAAAATGGAAGCGTATATACTATGTATAATATAATTATCATAAACTTGTAATGTAATTACTAGAGTAGTTTTTTTGGCAAACTACTTATTTACTCTTACTTGTGTCATAATATTTCTTAGTACTTCTACTTGTACTGATTGAATTATTCACTTGAAGTGAATTATTTCTTCAGTAGCAGTACTTTTACTAAAGTAAATAAAAAATCAGTCCTCCTTCCACCACTGATTAACACACAAATCTAGCTAACTGTTGCAAACATTAGTAGTCAGTGTTGGGGAATAGCTAACTACATGTTGCGATGCTACTAACTTTATTTTTTTCAGTAGCTTTTTAAAACAGAGTAGCTTTTCCAGTAGCGAACTATGAAGTAGCGGTGTAGCGTGACCAAACGCTACATCTTGTTTGTCTGGTTATAACTAATAGCCTTCCTTATTGCATAGAAGCCAAACATTTACTGTCAAAACATCAGATGATCTGGCAACATATTTCTGTCTGCTGATCAGAATCAGGCAGTGTCTTCTTTTTTTAATGGCAGCTCACAAGCAAAAATATTGAATTACCGCCATCTACTTAGAGTTTATTACAGCTCACTTGGAGAAGAAGAGATTGTCTGATGGTTATGTAACGCGAGCAACCACAGTTTGTTTACCTTTACAAGATGTACAGGGGCAGGTAAATCTGAAAATGATAAAGAATACCATTTTGTTCTTCTATGAAACAAAGAATTTTTCCGACACTTTGTTCTTTACAGATAACACATCAGCATATTTACCTTTACTATTTTAAATAAAATAATTCAAAAAGTTATTATTGCCTTTTGAGGGATTTTGTTTCTGTTCTAAATATATTTCGCTTCTCTTCATCTGTGCCTTATTGGGAGCAGTGAGTGAAAAATTATTATAATATTTATAAATATACAATATATATTTTTATAATAATTACTCATTCAGAACTATTTGATTTCTCAATTTCTTAGCATTTAATTAACTATCCTTTTTATGTAAAAACCATCCATCCACTTTTTTCGGACCTGAACAAAGTGAACAAATATTTGTGGAGCAACTGTGTATGTGACCTGTAAAGCTGGCACTTGCATGTCAATGGCAAAAAAAGTAAAAAAAGAGAAAATACAATGAGCATGAACCCAGTTGAGGGGAGAAACAAGCCCTGAGTCTTTATTGACATATTAGCCACACTAAATATTATGTGACAAGAACAAAAAATGCCAGCCCAAGGAGAGTTTGTCTTAAACATTTTATCTTTAGGGAAGTAGATTACACCTGGCCACAGCAGGATTGAAAAGTGTGAAGTATAGAATAAAAATGATTTTTTTAATGGCGTCTGATTTTTGTTTTTATTTTATACTGTTGTATTTTATTTTATGGCCATTATTAACTGTTGTGAGGGACTCGACAGAGAGGCGGAGGTAGAATCCATATGCAGGAAGTTTATTAAACACAGCAGACAAATCCAAAATACAAGACAGAGACTTAGTTGATAAAGCAGGCAAAGTAGTAGTGACAAGTAATCAGTCCAACCAGGCAAACAAAGTCAAACTTTAATCCAGTTTATTTAATCAAAATAATCGGTAATCCAATAAGACTAGCACAATGGTAATAACTAGAAGGCAATGAAACAGGCAATGGAAAAACACTTGGTGAAATAACTGGCAATACTTAGCAAAGTAACAATGGAGAGGCATGGCTATTTATAAATTAGTTATACAGTGCAAACAGGACGTAAACATAGAAGAAACGGTTCATGGCTTGTATTCGGGAGAGGGCTCCCTCTGGCGGTCGGCTAAATGGATACCAGCCTCATTCGTTACAACTGTATTAATGTTACTATTCATTAAATGTATTAAATACATTTAATATATTTAATTAAACACATTAAATGTATTTAATTAATACATTAATTAATAAATGTCAATTTTTTATTAATATTATTGGTTTGATAGTTACATAAAAAAAATATTGCCTCATTAAATAGCTTCAATGCAACTAGCTACTTTTTGATAGTAACTTGTAGTGTAGCTACATAGATCATTAGGATTGCCAAGTCACCGACCACAGGTTGTGTCAATGTAAATCTAGTGATTTTATTAGTGTTATTGTAGAGGTGTTGCCATAGTGATTGCTCAAAACCAGTCTGAATGCATAAAAAATAAAATTATTGAAAATCACATCCACAATGACAGCTGTCTAGGAACTTTGACTGTCTTACGTATTAGCGAATTCACTTAAATGACTACAAAGATTTACCGTTTTCAAGGAAGAGCAGCTAAAAAGTCAATTTTAAGTCGTGTAACTTTATGATACTACTATGATCACCATGAGTGCCAACTTTACAATACATCCCACAGTGTTCTCAACATTAAACTTCTAGCCAAAAGGCATCAGTGGTCTGGTCATGGGAGAAAATCAAAGGTGCAATTTCTCCAAGAAAAACTCCAAAGTTAAGTCTTGGCATTAACCACCACTTGATATCAGGATCATTTCCCCATTTTCGATATGTGCTTTGTCATTGTTAAGATTGTCTCATTTCTATCACAAATATCAACGAGCAGCACTTGCAGATCCTGCACATTCAGAACTTACTAGTGGATGTGCCAACTCTTAGCTCCTCTGAACAGGATTAAACACATTTTTTGTCAATCAGTCTTCTGGTTATTTGATTGAATGATTGTGTGTGGAAATGTTTTCTTTTTTTTAGTTGCATGGGCAATGGAAATTCTTAGATTTATAATGAAAAAAACAACAACAAAAAAACAGCAAAATCATTCCAAAGCAGCCCAAATTGTGACCACCCGCCAAGCACATTTTTTCAGCACAAATCTATTGAAAGTAGCCCAACACTGTCACAGACAACACTATCGTAGTATACCCTCTTTCTCTCTCTCTGTCTGTGAGCGTGTGGGCATTTTCCTGGTGGGCCGGCACACTTTGGTGCCGATCAGGGACGGACTGGACATCAGGTGAACCGGATGGCCAAATGGGCAATGATAAGCTAAAATGAGCCGCTACGTTATACAGAACAGACCACAAAACAGAGCCGTGATATGCAAAAAAGGACAGCAAACCCCCTCAACAACTTTTGGGCCAGTTTCTTTGTGAAATCCCGGTCCGATTTCTCTTCTCAGTCCAGCTCCGTGTGTTGTGTGTGTGTGTGTGTGTGTGTTGGTGCGGCTATCATTATGAAGACTTTCCATAGACATAATGATTTTTACGAACTGTACAAACTATAGATTCTATCCCCTGACCCCTAAACCTGCATGTTTACATTTTCAAAAAAGTTAGTTTAGGGTGTTTTTTATGCTAATAATGGGGACACTAGAAATTTCTTTATAAACCACATTTATAGCATAATACCCTTGTAATTACCAGTTTTTAACCTAAAATATTTCCTTGTAAACCATCCAAACCTGTCCAAACACACACAACACACACTATTAATGCTTGATTTTCATGCAGTGTGTCCAATAGTATCCATCTGCAGAGCCACAGATCAGTGTGTTTAGAGTTCTTTTAGACCAAAATTTTTTTTTCAGTTTTTTTATTTGTTGCCTAAGTTTCGAGTTAGTATCAATACCGAGGTACTTGGGCCGGTATCATACTGAAGCCAAAATTTTGGTATCTGAGCAACCCTATTGCAAATGTCATATTGCATTGCTTGTGTGCATTTTCTGAGCCTTGTTGAACTGACCATGAGAAAAACCAGCACCATTATTAAAAAAAACATACAGGATAAGTTAATTAAGTCTGTGAAATCATAAAATAAAATAAATAAAATAATTTTTTACAAGTTCAGATAGTATCCCAGATTTTTCAAATATGATACGTTTATAATTTTTAAGTAGAGTATTTAAAAAAACTAAATTCATTCACTTGCATTGTATGGACCAACAGTGCTGAGATTTGCTTCTAAACTGCAGAAGAAAGAAAGTCATACACATAGGGCTGGGCGATAAAATGATATCAATATTTATCGTGATAAAAAAAACTCCACGATATCGACGATAAGCTTTTGGGTAATTTTCAATATTTAGCCTGTGTTCTACATCTAGACATGCGTGTTGCTAAAAACACTAGCAGTTTGGCTTTCTTGTCTTATGGTTCCACTGGCACATGCTGAGTGAATGTGAGCGAGCACTTTCAATTCCTTCCTATGGAAACCGAGTGTCAAGCTGGCGCGTTGGACTGTAAAATTTACAGCAGCGTGGGGCAAGTGGTTCTCTTGCGTTGGGTGTGGCTTTGAGCAGATTTCTTCTTTTTCAGAAGAACTCAGACTGTACAAAGTTGCTATTGCCCCCACTACGCAGGTCACTGTGTTCCGGATCCAGATCCCAGATTGATTTCGTCTTGACTGCAAGATATCATGATGACGGTTACACCCTCTCATCGTCTCTAGTGAGCAGCATGACAAAACAACAGTGCCAGTTACATCATATCTGATCTTTCTGCACTGTATTCTTGAAGATTTTTCTCTGAAACACTGAAGCACTGAAACACGCTTCACTGATGTCCGGGCCGCACCCGCTTCCTCTTTTCCCCACATTTGCTTAAAAATGAGGTGCGTGTTTCCAGAGCACCTTTAGACCATAAAGTTTTTCTTTCTAAATGTAGTTTTATTAATCAGCATGTTCCAAGCCTTTAATAATAAACAAATAGATTTCAGTTCTAATTTTGTGAAATTATTCAGAGTTCATCATCTCTGACATGGATGAAAGACAAAACAATTACTAGTTTGTAGCCTAGTCTTTCTCACTTTAATGAAAATAGAAAATGGTCCATTCAGAATTTTACATTTTCAAAAGATTCTCTCTCGAGATAACCCTGAACCCCCATACGGTATCATTCCTCAGTCACAAGGGCTTCTATGCCCCTATACTTGGATATCTTTACGTAAAGAAATATGAAAATAATTTTAATGTAAAAAAAGAAATATATATATATATATATACCTTCATTATGATTCAAAATGAACACATCATCTTATAACATTCACATTCAACTGCACTTAATTGATAAACTCTATCAAATATTTCAATATTTTCATAGAAGGTCCCTCAGACACCACTGCATTGGTTGTGTCTGGGCCCCCCCAACGCAGTTTTATAAATTCAGATTTTGTTTTCTCTTCTTTTTTGGAAATTCCAAAAAATGTGCAATGTGCGAATGTGATTCAATATCGTGATAAATATTTTTTGCCATATCTCCCAGCCCTTCATACACATCTGGGATGGCATGAGTATATGTAAATAGAGAATTTTCATTTTTGGGTGAACTGTCCCTTTAAAACATAGTAAAAGATCTATATCTTCTCTTCCTGTCCTATTTCGTTGTATCTGTTAATTACAGTACATTACAGTAAGCTTTGATAATGATTTGAATCTTCAGCTAAGAAGATTGACCAGTACGCTGTGACAAATTCAGCACATATCTAATACTGAAAGTGCATACTATGAGAATTTAAAACATCTAAAACTGTAAACAAGTTACATTCCATTTAAAAAATGTCATTTATATGTAAACTATTTAATCATTTTTACACTAAAATGTTTTATTTTAACTGTCAAGGAATGGTAAAGAATATTAAACTTGTGAGTAGCCCAAGTATTTAAAGTGAAACAAAATATTTATTAGTATTGTTGGTATTATAACAAATAAATGTGTAGTTATGCAATCAAAGTGTTGTTTATTTTCCAAGAAATATGAAAAATGTCTATTATTATTATTTACCTTGAAAATCAATAAAGTGGTGGTCTCTTCCTAAACCATCACATTTGTTCAAATATCCATAAAAAAATGTTAAGTGATTTTTGTGTTAGGATTAGATCTATCTATCTATCTGTCTATCTTTCTGTCTGTCTGTCTATCTATCTATCTTAATGTCTGTCTGTCTGTCTATCTATCTATCTATCTATGCCCACCACCGTTCATCAGGGGATATTTTTTTAAGAGGACCGTGCAGAACGGACAATTAAAGCATTAAAGAAAATTACCTAACTAGATAATTGTTTTCAATACTTTTAAAAAACAGAGGCTAGTAAGGCTACTAAAGTTGTGTCTTGTAGCTTATATTCACTTCAAAAGGTTATCAAATGATAGCACACATCCATTATAAACTGTTAGCATAATAAATGATAGCCTACCTAATTTTTGGCACGCACATATAACAGAACACTTCAATTGTTGTACTGTTGTAATACTGTGAACTGACCGAAGACAAAAATGTCAAAGACAGAAAAAAAAGTTGCAGTTCATTAAACACACCTTGACCTTTCTTAGGGCATGTTGTCAAACTATATGGGGTAAGTTGTCACAATGAAAGCTATCATTAAACTGCCTAATGAAGCATTTTAGCTAAATTTAAACTGTTATACTGTAAATTAGGTAGAAAATAAAACAATTTGTGAAACAGCTAAAATTATAAAGATAACATGGGAAAAATAGCAAACCAGTGTTTTGGTTAATAAATATTGTAATTAATACATTTTTAATATTTAAATCAGAGGTGACAGCTTGCCCCAAACTGACATTAATGTAAAATACCTTTGTCCGGAGAACACAGTTCATCCTTTGTTAAAATCTTCCTTCATTATACAGTTGACCCTTGCCTTATATACCAGTGAAGTTTTAATGAATTTATTATTGGACTTTTGACTCAAAGACTTGGCCATGTTGCTGTCCTCATTTTAAATAGATGGTAAGAGATTATTTTCACAATTATCTCCAATAAATTTCTACTTTCACGTTCTTCTTTTGTTTTTGGCGATTCACATTCCTCGTGCATATCGCCGCCTACTTGTTGGGCTGGTCAAAGGTGGAGATTTATAGTAAAAAGTTTGAAATGTGAATCTGTTTCTCACCCACACCTATCATATCACTTCTGAAGACATGGTTTTAACCACTGGAGTCTTATGGATTACTTTTATGCTGCCTTTATGTGCATTTTGGAGCTTCAGAATTTTGGCACCCCTTCACTTGCATTGAATGGACCAACAGAGGTGAGACATTCTTCTAAAAATCTAAATTTCTAAGTTCTGAAGAAGAAAGAAGGTCATACACATCTGATATGGCATGAGGGTGAGTAAATTATGAGAGAATTTACATTTTTGGGTCAACTATCTCTTTAATGGTACAGTTCACCCAAAATGGAACATTCTGTTAGCTGTTATCATTTACTCACGCTAATGTTTTATTTAAAGCATTATATCCAGTCCACACACACATAAAAACAAACACAATTATCTGCCCTCAATCCCAAAGTACATTTGAAAGATATCAGCACATCCTTTGTCATGAAGGAACTGATAGAGCTGTCCAAGGTCCATGTGATTTCCTCTGTTCCCGCGAGGGTCAAAAATCGCTTCATGAAAACTTGTGAATTTGCGAAGGGAGTCAGTTCTCTCCTCTGACCAGCTGCTATCAAGAGGGAAATCCTCTCTGTGACGAATCATAATTCTCTTCCATGTTAAAACTTTCACCCTTGTGAGAAAGGAAAAAGATGGTTTAATTGGAGAAGAGGACATTTTTGACCGAATGCAATTTCATCTGCTCAGATAAACTGCATTTGTGAACATTCACTTAGCTCATAGCTCATCTGTCACACTTATATTAGCTGTCTTTAACTAATATGTACTAACATTAAATACATACAAGTCTATTTATTTACTGTAATCATGTTGTTCTGCAAAATGCCCACATTTGAGGTTCAGGTTGAGGTACGGGTAGGGTTAGGATTAGGGGTTAGAGTTAGGTTTAGGGGTAAGGGTTAAAGCGTGTAACTACAAATGTAATTAAATGCGAGTACTTTAAATGCAATTACAATGCAACAACATGTATGAATCATTTTTGGGTGAACTAACCATTAAACCTCATTGGTTTGATGTTTTTGATTATTTGTTATGTTATTGTGGCGCTGTTCACAGGAGTTGTAATTTCAGTCTGCTTATCACAAAAAGTGATCTTATGGATTCAGAGAGGAATTCGAGTTGTATCGGCAACTTTTACTGTGGTTTTATGCTGTTTCTTTGTCCTTTATGGAGCTTGACAGCATGAAGTCACTATTCACTTTCATTAAAGTACATTGTGAAAGACTTGTAAGGACTTTAAAAATATATAGATTTTTGTTTTCCACAGTGGAAAGTCATATGAGTTTGTAATGGCATAAGGGTGAGTAAATAATGATGGAATTGTCACTTTAAAAGAATGTCGGATTTCAATCAATACCTCGCCCAGAACTCATCGCAGGCAGACTGCAGCCCCTCCACACACACAATTCCAGGCTTCCCTGGCATACTGAACCCCGAGAGGTTCAGCTCCTTTGACCATTCCAGAATGTTCTTCCTCTTGAACTTATTGTAAATGTGATGACTGTAGATCCAAAGTCTGGTGAATGTCTCTTTTGACGACATTGAGCCATTTTCCTTCTTGGGCTCACTGACAGGAACGCTTTTACTGATGTATGTTTGTGCATTGTCTTGGATCCACTGCACGGCAGACAGAACACACACTTCACCGCAGCAGCTTGCAGACAGGTAGGTGTTGAGTTCAGAAAGAAGCTGCATCTGCTGCGCTCTAGTGAGCTCAGGACATCTGGGGAAACAAAACATTATTACAGCAGTCAAAAAAAGACCCTAATGGGAATTTTCTTACTGTATTCAAACACAACACAAAATGAAAACTAGATATTATAAAACAAACCATTCTTAATTTTACTATTATGACTACAAACTGGCAGGCCCAGACAGAATCTGTAAACTTTTTTATGCGTTTTCTGGATTCATTTCTTATCATGTATTCACCCTAATGTCATCCCTGATGTGCATGACTGACTTTCTTCTGCAAAACACAAATTAAGATTTTTAGAAGAATATTTCAGCTCTGTTGGTCTACACAATGCAAGTGAATGGTGACCAGAACTTTGATGCTCCAAAAAGCACATAAAGGCAGCATAAACGTAATCCATCCAACTCCAGTGGTTTAATCCATGACTCTGAAGCAATCCAAACGATTTTGGGTGAGAACAGACCAAAATGTAACTGTTTTTTCACTGTACATCTTGCCATTGTACTCCCTAGGAACTATCATGAGTTCAGGCTCGATTACACTTCCTAGTGCTTGATGCATGTGCAGATCGCTTGATGGCACTAGGAAGTGCAATCGAACTTGAAATCATGATCGCCAAAACTGCCGATGTCAAGATTTATAGTGAAAAAGGAGTGAAATTTTGGTCTGTTTCTCACCCAAAATCGATTGGATCGCTTCAGAAGACATGGATTAAACCACTGGAGTCATATGGATTACTTTTATGCTGCCTTTATGCGCTTTTTGGAGCTTCAAAGTTTTGGTCACCATTCACTTGAATTGTATGGACCTACAGAGCTGAAATGTTCTTTTAAAAATCTTTGTTTGTGTTCTGCAGAAGTAAGTCACACACATCTGGGAAGGCATGAGGGTGAGAATATTTTTGGGTGAACTATCACTTTAGCTGTCAAGGTAGCAAGACATTATTCCAATACAATACAAGTAGCGTTCTGAATATACAATCGGACTAAAATAAGACTAAAAATACTGTAGGAATTTCAGTTTATCCACTAGGAATCTTCATTGATTCCATTCGGATCCTTTAGGATTGGTTCCCAAATTATGGAATCCTGTAGACGTGTGTTTGTTTTACCACTGTGTATATCAGTATGTCAGAGAGTAAACAAGCAATCAAAAGAGCTCATGAATAAATACACTCAAAATATGTAAATACCTGACAGTAATCTCTGGCAGCACTTTCGGGTAGTCGTTTGGATAAGTGCAGGACAATGTAATACTCACCTGACAAAGATAAATTGAGATTGTAAAAGGCACTAAATAATAAAGAGCAGACTCTAATTGAATGTATTCCTCACACTTACTTCAGGGTTGTCCACCTTCACCTTGATAGAGAGATGGGGTCTGGTGCTGGGGGGAGTATCCGCTGAGCCCTCCACAAAAGCCCGGAGCTCCGCGTGAGAGAGCTGATCCACCAGTAACTCTTCTTCACTTGGAAACATACTTAATAACAGCTCTATCTCTGAGAACTGGGCCTCCGCTTCCTCTGAGCAAGCCATGTTTTTAACATAAGCGAATCAAATCCCGGTCCTGATTGCTTGTAAGTACACGAAACGCTGTCCAGCCCGAAGAAACTGATCAGAAAGTGGTCACTGGGCACAGTCAGGATCAGTATGGCAGTTGGCAGTACGCATGAAACACAGGAAAGTGTAATGGGCGGGGCAAACCGGTCCAAAATTAGCCTCTGATTGGTCAAGTGTTATGTGTTTAAAAAAATAATAATTGTCCAGTTTTACCTCTTCTTTGTGTATTTTCAATTCAATGACTATTATAGTCCAAAGACTTTCTAGCTAAATAGTCTCAGTGTCATTATTCGAGTGTACAATATTGTCCAGACCGCTCCAATGTGGAGTAGACGTTGTCACGTGGTACCTATGACTTTTCTCAGCGCTGGGGAAGATGAACCAATCATAGTCAATTGTGATTATTTATATATATATATATATAAAGAGTAGGACTGAAAAGTTTAGGTGACATTAAAAACAATAAAAAAAAAAAATGTTTTTTTTTAAAGTTGAATATAATATTAAAATATTTTTAAATATCTGAAAATCCTTAATACAAGATATATTTACCTGAGAAACACCATACACAATATTTTGACTTGCTTTTAGAGAACTGATCTTGAATACAAGTATATTTTGTCTTTACTGCAGAAGTATAAACAAGTGGAAAAATACTCTTATATACAAAATATACTTTTATTCAAGATATATTCTCTAAAAACAAGTCTTTGTAAATTTCTCAAGAAAATGTATCTTGTTTTAAGGATTTGTCTTGGATAACAAGACAAAAACACTTGATAACATTAGTATTTTTTTTGCAGTGAATTTTTTAATGCATTAAACAATAAAAATCCAATAGTTTTTCCCCCCTTAGAATTCAATCAATGTCCTTTTGAGGTATTTTTAAAAGATTATTTTGTCATGATCATGAATAGGTGATATGCTCTGATAGGTGAACCTAAGACATGGGTGGTTTTCAGCCTTGATGAACCCTTTGGGTCTTTCTGACTTAGGGAGTCTGTGCTTCTGTACATCCAGATCTTGAAGAACATTTTGACTGCCTTTCAACTTCTGCCTTAAACTTTGACACTGCTTTTTATATTTTATTTCCCTCTTCTGCATTTCTTTGATCTTCTGTTCTAACTTCTGTTCTGACTTTTTTTACAGTTACTTTTATCCTTTTTTGCCAGTGTGTATGTGCACTGGTGTCAGATCACCCTCACTGGAAGTGCTAGGTGGGGTAACTCTTTTTGTCTTTTCACCGTCATCCTTTGTCTTTTCCTCCATGCTTTACTGACATGTCTTTGCTCCCTGTCAGATTTTTCGGTCGTGACTGTTTTGGTAGTGACAATTTTTTACTTTTGAGTCTAGCTCAAAGATACTTTTGAGTCTAGCTCAAAGATGCTAATCAGCACATGGTTAGCTAGCACAGTTCTGAACAGTTGTACACACATAAAAACTAAATTATATGGAATAACACAGAAAAGTTTGCTAAATTGCAGAAAAAAAAGGTGTTTGGTAATGACGTTCCTTAAAGTTACACACAGATTTTCCTCAAAATGATGGGAACTATCTACTCACCATGTAGCTATGAGAGAGAGGGACACAGGGAATATTTCCTGATAAAAATGTAGGTGTGTGGTTAAAATCAGTCTCAGTAATAGACTAAAACATGCACTGTTTCGGTAGTGACATGAAAATGCGGGACGCACTTTTTTTGCATAAAGTTTCATGATTTAAAAAGAAAATATAAAATAATTTTTTTTTTTTAACTTCACTTTTTTTTAAAAATCAAAAAGATATTTTTAAACCCAACAATGGAAAAAACAATATTTCAATATCATTTTCATAAATTGAAAGTTAGGGGTTAGGGTTCGGAACAGCCACCTCCCAATTGAAAGTACCCTATAAATTATGATTTTATATATATTAAGCTTACTGATATTTTAAATATTGTGGGTTTCAACAGATAATAGAAGGATCTTAGTAAACATCTAAGATTTGAATACTTAAATGCTTTTTAAATGTTTTTTGTTTGTTTGGGGTACAGCACTTTGCACCAGTTCTGTAGAATGGCCCATATAATCAGAAACCTAATGGACAGACAGATTTAGATGCTAAATTTGAGATGTTTGAATAAAAAAAAAAAAAAAAAGAGTACTAACTCAGGATGGCTATACAGCCCTGGAAAAGATAGAGTGTGTTACATTATGTTTAAATATGCAGATGAAGTGTTGCTTAAAGCAGTATTGGATCTATTTAATAAGGTGTGGGTGGAAGGTAGATTGCCAAGGCAATGGAAATAGGCTGCAATAATTCCTATAGCTTAACCAGGAAAAGAACCATCAATAGAAGGCAACTATAGACCTATTGCCCTTACATCTAACCAATGTAAATTAATGGAAAGATAGTACTGATAGCAGTGTATTTTGACATAGAAAAGGCATATGATGTGGAAAGAGGGATTATTATTAAAGTTACAGAAAATTAGAATTGGATGAAGACTGGGTATTGAGTTTTCTGTATGGTAGTTCAATTCAAGTGAAGGTGGGAGATATACTATCAAATATGGTCAATGTAGAGAATGGTACACCTCAAGGATGTGTTATCAGTCCCTTATTATTTAATATTATGATTAATGATATATTTGAAGACGTTAATCCAGACATCTACACAGCATTAAATGCAAATGATGGAGTATTGTGGAAAAGGGGACGAAATGTTACATTCGTTACTCAAAAAATTAAAAAAGCAATGGGGAACATTAAAAGGTCATTAAAATGGAGTTTCAAATGTTCTATATCCAAATCTTTTTGTCAGTTCTTCACCAGAAAATGATAGGATCAAATATACAGTTACTTATGCATAGACAACCTCTGGAAAGAGTGACAAAGTTCAAATATTTGGGATAATGGATGGACTGTAAAATGACATGGAAGATCCATATAGAATGTATAAAGATGTGTAACAGAGTACTTAACTTCTTAATGAGGTGTGCAGCAGGACAGGATTGGGGTGCAGACAAACAGTCGCTGATGGGAATAAACTATGCATTTCTTCACTCCATAGTAGACTATGGATGTATAGTGTATGAGTCTGCATCCCACTTGTTGTTCAAGAAATGGGATGTTATACAAGCTAGAGCATTAAGATGCATTATACAAGCTGCTAATACAACATCAGTAGCAGCAATGTAAATTTACTGCGTCAAAAACTATCTATGGCATATTGGATAAATCTAAAGGGCCACAATAAGGAACATCTAGCAAGGAAAGTATTAGAAGAAAGTTGGGAGATAAAACATTCAAATGGATCAGGATTTGCATGGGGAGTGGGCAAAAGAAATGAAACTGGACTCAAGAATATTTGGACCAACTGTTGCAATATCTTCAGTACCCCCTTGGTTATTTAGTGAACCACAAATTGACTTTGCACTATGACATGTTACATAGCGGCTAAGGAAGTTTTAGTACACTTTCTGTGGGTTCCAGCACACGTTGGGGTACAAGGAAATGAAAAAGCAGACAAAATGGCTTTAGGAGCACTTCATTTGGATAATATTAACTTGACAGTCAATTTAAGTAGGGTAGAAGGAAAGTGTCTGATTCAACAAGCATGTTGTAATAAATGGCAGAAGTACTGGGACACATGTCAGAAAGGCAGACATTTCCATAAAATACAAAGTAACGTACAACGAAGTAAAATTAGTCATAACGTAACTAGAAAGGAATATATTATATAAGATTAAGAATGGGAAACGCTAAACTTAACGCAACAATTCACATAATGAGCAAACACAACAAAGGTTTATTTAATATGAGTCAGGATATGGAAACTGTAGAACATGTTTTGATTAAATGTACTAAGTATGAACAGGAAATAATAAGACTTATTAGAGAATTAGAAGCCTCTGGAAGCATAGAATTCACTATATTTAGACGGTATGCACCTTTTTAGTTGGTTTGCAACCCGCCAGTAAATCTACAAAAAGAAGAAGAGGCTGTAAGCTACTTTTTTATTTTACTGATGGTCAAAACAGTACATGAGAATTAACAGTCAACAACAAAAAAAAACGAAAAAAAAAAAACAAAAAAAAAACGGACAAAAAACGTTGTACGCAACTCCAGTGACGTCATTGTCATGAGACGGTAGCGGAAGAGACGTGGCAAAAATGCAACTGAGGAAATGCTAACAAAATATTGAGGAAAACATCTGTTTGGCTTGATATTCACATCACTGCGTGGTCAATCAGTATTTTCATCGATATCTTCAGGTATTTTTTTTTTTTTATGATATGATAATTAGGTGCTGGAAGTTTGTTTGTTGATGTAGGCTGGACGTTAACTGACTGTCAGTGCATCAACATAAACAACATACTGTTTTTCCTCACTTTTCCTTACTGAATAAGTGATTTTGACGTAATATCAGTTATCTGAGTGGGTAGCTGATTTAAATATCAAGCGCCAAGATCATCGGAGTTAAAAAATACATTTTAAGTTTACCCTGAAAACAAGTGCTATTAGCTGTACATTAGTTTTATATATGGATTTTGTGTTTATGTATATGGATGTCTAGTTTGACAGGCAGACCATGGGTTTGTGCAAGTGCCCCAAGAGGAAGGTAACGAACCTGTTCTGCTTTGAACATCGTGTAAACGTGTGTGAGCATTGCCTTGTGTCCAATCACAATAAGGTTGGTGGTCTCTTATATTTTTTACGTTTCATTACTGGTTAGATCAGATAATAGGTCTTTATTTGCTATGTATCTGGGAAAATAATAGTATTTTGTTTTTGTTTGTACAGTGTATTGTGCAGTCATACCTACAGTGGCTACAGGACAGTGATTACAACCCCAACTGCAGCCTGTGTAGTCAACCCTTAATTTCTCAGGATACTGTGCGACTGGTTTGTTATGGTGAGTAAATGCCTCTGGGAGTTCGCTGTTGTAAAGGAAAAGCTGCTAAGCGACTTCCAATATATGAATGTTTACTTTTGACTTTATTATATATCTCTTGGGATAAATTTGTTTTATAATTTAATAACTGTGGTATGCGTTTAATTTATTTCAGATTTGTTCCACTGGTCATGTTTAAATGAGCTGGCGTCTCGTCAGCCCCTCTACATGGCGCCTGCTGGGTACCAGTGCCCGACATGCCAGGGTCCTGTGTTCCCACCCCCAAACCTGGCCAGTCCTATTGCCGACATGCTGAGAGAACAACTGTCCTCTGTCAACTGGGCGAGAGCAGGACTTGGCCTTCCACTGGTAAGGAAGAATTGGAAGTGATAGTTCCCCAAAAAATGAAAATTATCCCATCATTTATTCACCCTCCTGTCATTCCATATGTCTGACTTTCTTTCTTCTGCTGAACACAAATTAAGATTTTTAGAGGAATATTTCAGCTCTGTTGGTCCATACAATGCAAGTGAATGGTGGCCAGAACTTTGAAGCTCCAAAAGCACATAAAGGCAGCAAAAAAGTAATCCATAATACTCCAGTGGTTAAATCCATGTCTTCCGAAGTCATATGATAGGTGTGGGTGACAAAAAGATCAATATTTAAGTACTTAATTACTATAAATATTCCTTCCTGCCCAGTATCAAATCAAAAGTTAAGTGAAAGTTAAAGTGGAGATTTATAATATAAAAGGACATAAATATTGATCTGTTTCTCTCAGACACCTATCATGTCTCTTCTGAAGATATTAATATAACCACTGGAGTCTTATGAAAATCACACACATCTGGGATGGCATGAGGGTGTGTAAATGATAACGAATTTTCATTTTTGGGTGAACTATCCCTTTAATTAGTATTTTAAATCAGGACTGTGGTTATGATCTCAGATGTGCTTAATTCTGTTGTACATTGGCAAAGAGGATTGCTACATTAGGGCCATATACTGAAGCTAAAAAACAATCTAAATATGTTTCAGGAACTGTATTATTTAAAGGAACCATAATTTTCCCCAAACAGCCATTGTTGCCATTTATGTAAGAGCTAAAATGGTAAAGATCTAATTAAATATAAGACGGACATGAGATCAAGGCAATGTTTTCCACACTTTTCTCACTAAATGAGCACATGGAAGAATTATTTGTATTCATTTATATATGCAGTATGTGTGCCATAACAATAAATGGTAATAGACAGGATTATTTATATAAAATAAATATTTTTTCTAAAACATTTTGAGAAATGCCATTCGCCAATTTCCGTGAACATTTTTGAGGAGTCACGTGAATGGATCTATTCACTGAAATGGACAGTTTGAATGGAGTAACAAAAATGAATCAAATTTACCAACTCAAATGACATTTTTGATGCAAAAATTTAAATGAGAAGCATCTCTTTCTTAACACTCACATACTCTCAATGCAAGCAGGTTTGCATTTCAGCCATACATTTGTGTGTTCTAATTGTAAAGTGCTTTTACTAATTTCGACATTGTAAGGACATCATTAATTCTTGCTATCTAGATTGAGGACCCACCAGAAAGGGAAGAAACCTCATCAACGCAAGATGTAACGTGTTACTCTGACTGGAAAACTTTTGAAAGTGAGTTTTCTAATGGTATTTTATCACAATACCAGAACTTTCCTAAACTGTGGTTTTATTGCTACTTATTCTCTTAGAAATCCTATTTTATTCCCATCTTATCTACACATACTTTGCCTGAAATAGATATTTAAATGTTTCTGTTTGTGCTCCAGCGCCTGCAGTGGCGATCTCAGACCCCTCCTCTACCAGTCTACCGCCCCATCAGGATATGGAGCATATCCACAATAATGGCGAGCTGAGTGTCCAGAATCACTCTGTCATTAATATGAGCACCACCTCCACCACTGACACGATAACTATCAACACAGGTATCCACCAGCACTAGAGATATTGTTTTATGCATATTCATTATCATTATCTGAATCTCACCTTTTGTAATCCTTATTATATTGGCTTAACCCTACTCTGATGGCAACATGTGTTCGCTTCACCCTTGAATAGATAAGCTGGGGAATCAGATGAGGTTTTCAAGGATTCAAATAAAAGCATTCTTGAAGTATTATCCAATGTATTGTCTTTCAATGTCTTGTGATGTGTCTTCTCAGCTACTACCCCAAGGAAGGTGTATGACACACGGGATTCTGGAAACACAGCAGTCATGCAGATTGACTTTGACGATGATAAATACCGCAGAAGACCGGCCCTTAGCTGGTTTGCCCAGGTCCTAAAGTGAGTGTTCTTGTCTCATTATGTGTCTCAAAACAAGGGCTATTCGGGGTTCCCGTGGTAATGGAAATACCGGGTAATAAAGGATTTTCCTGGCCTGGAAATCACTTGAGAATGAGGTATATCTTAAAAAGTCATGGAAATGTCTATAGTGAATATAGATATTTCAAGTTATACTTTATTTTAAAACATTACATTGGATAGAATACTCTTTGTAATTGTTTTTTAAAAATCCTTGTCCAGTTATCCAAGCGACTTGAAAAACCATGGCAATTTATTGGTCAAAAGGTGTAGGAACCCTGTTTATTGTACTTGGATGTCTGTTATTTCCAAAACCGACCTTCCTCACTTGATCGCCTGATGCAAACAATTATAAAATATGTAGTAAAATACCCTGTATTATTTATTATATGTTTGTACATTTTAACAAGTAGTTTTACTTTATTAACGTTTAAGTTACACAGCTTAAAATGTGCAAAATGCAAATATTAAGGCAAACATCACTATCACCAGTACTGTTGTTCATTTCTAAAGGTTAGGGGTTTGTTTGAACTCTTTTGTTAAAAAACAAAACAAAACATGAATGACACCTCAAATCTATTACTTTTCTAAGCTTCGAGTAGTTCCCCAAAAATGAAAATTCTCTCATCATATACACATCCTAGATGTGTATTATTTTCTTCTACAGAACAAAAATTAAGATTTATAGAATATTTCAGCTCTGTAGGTCAATACATTGAATGTATGAAGTAAATGGTGACCAAAACTTTGAAGCTCCAAAAAGCACATAAAGGCTGCATAAAAGTAATCCATACGACTTCCGTGATGTAATCCATGTCTTCTGAAGTGATCCAATCCAATTTGGGTGAGAACAAACCAAAATACTAAGTTTTTCCCACTATAAATCTTGACATCGGCAGTCTCCTTGGTGATCATAGTTTCAAGCATGATTACACTTACTAGCGCCATCTAGCGCTCTGCAGCTGTGTCCTGAAGGTAACACCCCAGCATCCTAAGTCTTGTTAGAGTCTCGCTGTTACTAAGGTTAGATTTAGTGGAAGGGGTAAGGCTAGGTTCAGGGGTAGGGGTAGGTATATAGGTGGTTACCTGGTGGTCACCTTTTAGACAGAAGAAAGAAAGTCATACACATCTGTGATGGCATGAGGTTGAGTAAATTATGAGAGAATTTTCATTTTTGGGTCAACTATTCCTTTAAGATTTTTGCCTTGTGGAGAATAAAACAGCTGTAAATATACATTTTGTTTGCATTGAGAGGTAACCGAGCTATATCAAGGGACCAGTGTATCATGAGGTGGGTAAAAATATAGAATTTCCAATTAATAATGATCTTCATTTGAATGATCTCGATATCGATTCTTAAATCCCAAGTGACTAAAATGTATACATTTGGCTGGTAAATGTTCATATTTCACTCACCAGTAATTTTGTAGTTTAGTGGTGAAGTATTCTGCAGCGAAATCTTTTCACTGCGTGTTGAGAGTAAAAGTTGTTCCGTGTAATGCGTGTCCAAAGACGAGATCCACGCAACCCATTTTTCATTGAATAAGGTCTCTTTTAATATCTTTTCTGTTCTCTACAGTCAGTTGTTGATCAAAAACATTAAAAAAATAAACATTTAACTCTATTCACACACAGCACAGATGAGGTAATGCTGTTTGAATCTCTCTCGTTAACACACGCTCATTTACAGACACTCTTTCCAGAAATGCCGGTTATGTTAAAGATTCAGTACCGGTTTTAGCATGTGTTAAACAAATCAATGTAAATACTTGAAAATAGTACAAATTATTCAATTAAACTATAGAACATGTAGCAAAATAATATAGAATTTATAGATTCTTATTTATTGATTGAATACATTAATTTGTAAATTTTTTAAAAAGCCAAAATCTCTTTTTGTTTCTTATAGGAATCGCACGGGCACTAAGAAAAAGGCCCTTACACTGAAGCAGCGTATCTTCATGCTGTTGTTGGTCGGAGTGATTGGTTTCTTCACACTCATCATCATCATGGCCAAACTGGGGCGAGCCTCTGCTGAGGGAGACCCGAACCTGGATCCCATGCTGAATCCCAACATCCGGGTAGGCAACATGTGACCGATCCCCTTCCCACTTAGACTCAGTGTTTGGATTCTGCAGTTTGGCTTTACTGGGAAACCATGAACTGGAAGTTCTGGAGAGAGAAAGTTCCTTAGGATGCTGGAACCAGCGTGAAGATGCCTCCCTTTAGACTGTGGGAGGAGAGCGTGACTTACCGGTCTACATGAGAGAAGAGAGATGCCAGAAAGAACATTTCTCGTTCCTCTTGAGTGAGATGATATAGGCTCTATAGGTGTTTCGTTTGAGTTCTGAAATCCTCTTCTCAAACATTGGGATTGCCGATTTGCAGTGAGTGTGGATGTTTTGCAGTCAATCCTTTAATTCTTCCTTACATGCACAGAATTTATTGGGATCGTTCAACGGAAGTGAACAACAGAAGGAGGGTAATTCCTTCTCCGAGAATACATGGACCTGAGAAGTGACAAAAATGTTCATTTTTAGTTGATTGCATTTTACTAATGGCAGATTCAGTTACCAGACTTGTGAAAAGTGCTCTACAGATTTTGTCTTGCATGCGGATGACTGTAGATTTACTAAAGCATTTAGAGAACGGTTGGTTGATTTCTTATTCACTAAATCTTAAATCAAATTACTTTAAGGATATTAATATATGCTAAATGCTTTAGTAGATACAGCCCGATAGATGCAGACGCAAACTGTATACAAGATGATTCCAACAGAGAAACAACCAGGTCATATTTTAGCCCAAAATCAAAAGAAAAAAAAGGAATTCTATTTTGTTAAATAAAACTGAATCCAGTTTTTTAGAACCACGACAACTAAACAAATTTTCTCCCCAAATTCTCATTAAGGTAATATGAGAAAATCTCAGCTGTAATACAATAATGAATATCATCCTGTCGAGAGTTTTATTAAAATTAGCATTAATTAAAAGCAGTACAACAAATACAACCTTAATGTATACTACTTTAAATTGTACTTTACAGATATAAGACAGATTTTTCACATTAGAGTAGGCTACTGACAGTTTGGGGAGGGAGGACATTTTTTTTTTCTTTGGATTTTTGGGGAAAATATGACAAAGGCATTTCTTGACTCTTTGTTTTTCTTTTTTTGAGATGGATTCAATCAAACAGCCTTTATGTACTATAGAAGAATGTACAGTGTAATGTAAACCTTCACATCTGATACCCAAAGCTCAAGTTTATCCAGAGTTACACTTTGATATGCTGTTCATCACACTTAGATTTTAGTGTGGACTTTTATTTACCATTAACTCCCTTTACATCACAAGAAAATGGACTTTTATGTTTTTTTTCCCAACTGATATTCCCTATTGGAGTGCAATAAATCATCTGTTTTTGGCACACTACATGCTTCTAGCTTTCTGCTCTGTATGGTTTCTCACCTTGTCGTAATGTACACGATGATATATAAAATAAGACTCATTCTGACTTTTTTGTACATTTCAAAGGTTTCAATGTAATAGTTTTCACTGTAATAATCTTTCCCTGGTTGTTGTTGTTGGCAGCCAGTAGCTCATCTTGAGCTGTCATTGGTGGCAGGTGATGGCAGGAAGTGACCTGTTAACAGGTGAGTAACAGGAGGTGATCTGCTATTGGCAGGTGGCAATATATAATGTGCAGGAGGTGACACGGCAGACTCAAGCCTTGCCAGTGCAGTGAAATTCCGTGGGCACCTTCCCATTTAACTGGGGTGAATAAAGGGCACATTTTAAATGTATACATTTTGAGGTTATGGACATTAGCTTTATGCTGCATTTCAATATGCATTTTAATATTTCTTATTTTACGTTGAGTCTGGGTGTAGCCATTTGGTGAGGATGTGTGGAATTAATAAATATATTTAAATATGATGTGAATATAACTGCAAACATTTGTATTATTATGAAATGAAATATCAGTTATTAAAGTTGTCTAAAAAACAGTTATTAATGTAGTCTTTGTTCATGTATCTTACCTGTTCCCTTTGGTCATTAATGCACACAGTATTCCAGAAACTTTCTCTTATACATTTTGTAACACACAAAGCAAAAATAGCAATATAAAGTGTGTGTGTGTGTGTGTGTGTGTGTGTGTGTGTATATATATATATATATATATATATATAAAAATTTTTTTAATTGCTTTAGTATCAAAAGTGTATAGGGTCATTAGAGACCCTAGGTATGTAATATTGTCTTTTTTATTTAATTTTTTGCACTTCCATTAATCATATTTTGATTATTTAATCTCTATATATTATTATCTCTAAAAGTTTACTATCACAGGATAATGTTTTTATAAGACAAACGAGTACTATATTATATAGTACTCATACATACATATTATATACATGCTATTTGTTACTAAATTGGCACTTTTGTTTCAGTGATTGGCTTGATTTATATTTCACATTGCTGATTGATGAAGAAACAACATGGAAGTAAACTATAGCAAGTGTAACACATGAACAGAATGAAAGACTTTTAGCTCGTTTGACCAGTTGTCCAAAAAAAATCACTGGCCGCTGGCTGTGGAAGGTAACCACTTGAGCATTTATTCAGTTCACTGCAGAATTGACCATCGCCTGGATTTTCAAAGTGAATTTAGTCATTTTTTTCCTCATTTAAAAAGTATTACTTCTAAAAATAATTTTGAAACATGTATAAAACCATTCAGCATAAAATAAACATAGCAACAAATCTGCTCGTATGTTTTTCTATCAGTGTGAGACTTGTTCAGAAGAGTTCAGTCATGTTAGTAACCTAAAAGCTCTGTAGTAGCAGCTATCTTCATTTTCCAATCTCCTTTTATAGCTGCTGCTTGGGTGTAAAATGCGTTCTTCACGCACATACATAATCCAATGTCCGGGTGTTATAAATGAGTTTGGGTTGTATTCCCATTTATACAAATGTACAAATATATACAATATTACAGACGTTTACCTTAGGTGATTGTGCCTGTGTGTGTGGATGTGAGTGTGAAGGAAGCGTTTTGCACCCAAGCCTGGTTATGCATACATTTGTTTAATAAATGAAATAAATGAAAGAAGTTGAAATAATTTAGCAAAATCATTACTTTTCATCATCTTTCATGTCGACACGCCCTTTCCAACCTCCCAACTCGGAAATACATGTATCCTCTAGAATTTAGAATTTCCCACTTCGCGGGGTCCTTCATGTGCTTGGAACTCATAATTACGATATATATCTGACTCCATTTGAAGGGCACACTAGATGATAGGCCTACATGAGTTTCCGAGTTGGGACGTTGGAAAGGGCGTGCCAACAAGATGATGAAAAGCAATTTTTTGTTTGACTACCACACCAGAAGTTGCGAGTTATTATCCACGATGTGCTGAGTGACTCCAGCCAGGTCTCCTAAGCAACCAAATTGGCGCGGTTGCTAGGGAGGGTAGAGTCACATGGGGTAACAACCTTGTGGTCGCGATTAGTGGTTCTCGCTCTCAGTGGGGCATGTGGTAAGTTGTGCATGGATTGTGGAGAGTAGCATGAGCCTTCACATTCTGGGAGTCTCTGCGGTGTCATGCATAGCGAGCCACATGATAAGATGCGTGGATTGACAGCCTCAGAAGTGAAGGCAACTGAGACTTGTCCTCCACCACCCGGATTGAGGTGAGTAACCGCGCCACCATGATGACCAACTAAGTAGTGGAAATAGGGCATTCTAATTCGGGAGAGAAGGGGATAAATATTTTCAAATAATAATAATCATTTGTTTTATATGACAGTCAACTAATGACTCACACTTCGCAGTTTGTTTTAAGCAAATTAATTATTAATATATTAGATACCATGCATTAATAAATCATATATGTTGTTTATAAGTGGTGCAGGTTTATTCACTTAAGTTTATTCACCGGTACAACAGAATAAATTGCTTTTGCTGTCGTTCACTTTGTAATTTATTAAGTTTGGCTTCTTCCGCATTTTGTTTCCCACTTGAATGCGATTGCAATAGAAACGAATGCCCAACTCAGAGGTATGAGCTTCCCAGGTGCACTTGAAAGCAGCATTACAACTTGTAGACCTTATTCATGCACCATCTTTGATTTTTAATGGGAATAACAATGAGGATGTAAGGGATAGGCTTACCCTCTCTTCAATGGCTAGATCACATCTGATGTTTTTTGTCTACTGAATGTTCTAGGAAAGATATTTTTTCAATGTTTTGTCAGCGGAACAATCCAAAAACACTTTAAACTGCAGTACAGCCCATTGAAGAGACTTTAAGTCTTTCCCTCTCAGCCTCGTTGTCGTTCCCATCAAAAATCAAAGATGGTGCTGCTGTGAATAAGGTCTATAGATCATCCCTATGCCCTACTCACTAAGGACAGAACTCTTGATGTGTCTGACCGGAGCATGGCATTAAAGTTTAAATGTACCCTTCACTAAAATTCTTGTGAAAAGGCTCTTTGTGAGAAAAAAAAATTAAAATAGTAACTTTCTTACTTTTGATTGAAAAGACCCATCGAGTGGCACCCCTTACTGAAGTGCCCTTAAAGGTCGCTAAAAGAGCTCTACAAAGACATGAATGCTTTTTACAAGTCATAATGTCGTGATTACGGTAATTCCGACATGACGTGAATGCGCCATATGCCAGTAGTCTTCGACTGGCCATGTGACTAACATTTCAGCCTCCCTGAGGGGACCATCTCCATGTTGAATAGTTAATGATATAACTAAAGTCCTCATCTCATGTGAGATGTAATGATGTTTATACATATTTTTTTTTTATATTATAATTCATTTGTTTAGGAGTAAAACTTTTTTTTAATGATAATTGTATTTGTATTTTTATGAAAACACCTTTGTAGCCAGCTGTTGAACATTACCTGTTCCAACCAGTAGGTGGGACTGTTGTTACTAGGCATATGTATGCATAACCAGGCACTATCAAGGTACCATTCAAGATCTTACGTATGTCTAATCCAGTGAGTTTTGCTACAGTTTTTTCGCAAAAGTCAAGGCGAGAACATTTAAAGTTGCAGTTCCAGATTTTAGAGGTTGTAAGTGCCGATTTGTGGTTATACTGCGAAAATGAATTAAAGTACAAATGTGAACGTGTAATACAAGTTTGTGTCTGTGTAAATACAAATGTCTTGTCCATCCATCCATCCATCCATCGTCAACCGCTTATCCTGTGTACAGGGTCGCGGGGGGCTGGAGCCTATCCCAGCTAACATTGGGCGAAAGGCGGGGTACACCCTGGACAGGTCGCCTGTACCATGTTACTGCCTCAGCAGGCTACTTTTGTCAAAGTTCATTTTGCTAATGTCAACTAGTGCTCCCTTTGTAGCCCATTACATTGATGCTACACAATAGTATACTATTTAAATAGGCTCACAAGGGGTAGCAAGAATGTAAAAGGAAATTCTGCAATTTTATTGTGAATGGCACACAAGCCTGCTAAATGCAAATGAGGAGTCACCAGAACTTCTTGAAACATGGTGCCCTATTTTTTCTTTGGCCACCAGATGGCGCAAATTCTTTCACATAGTTTTGCTGGGTTGCCCAATCCTAGCTGTGGTGTAGTACCCACAATACTGCATATTTTGGAACTGTCCCTTATGTGACACACCCAGGTCAAGGCTCACACTACTAACAAGCTAATGAGTTGAACCAGGTTTGTTAGATAAAGGAGACATCCAAAATGTGTAGTGTTCAGGGTACCACCCCAGGACCAAGATTTGGAAACACTGTTTGAATGTCGATTTATAACAAAAAATTTTAGTTTCTGTATTCTGATCTGTGAAATGAAGTTTGATCTTCTTTACATAATTGACCAGACTCATCAATTCTATTTTTCTTCTCAAACAGATTTTTTTTCTTTGTGACTTAGGTTAGTGGTAATGGTTTGATGGGGCCAGGGACCTGTCTCTGCTCTGACTGTATGTAATGAATAACATATCTTACACACGTGTTCTATTGAGCTCCATTTCAACACAGGACAGCAGATTTTGTTGCGCTCAAAGTGGGGCTGCAATGAGTGGGTAACACAATGTGTGTGTTTGGGGGGGGGGGAATTTGTCTCTCTGTCTCTCCATTCTTCTTCTAATGGCAGCCCAAGGCCCCTAGCCACCATCTGTTGGCCCTAAGGGCCAGCGGTAGCCCCATGTGCCAACTGTACTGGCCAGACGCTCTCTTCCTTTTGTCAGTATCAGCCCAACCATAACACAAGGACCCCAATCCCCAAGCCGAGGACCCCTGCACGCTCACAACAATTAGCCACATGAGCTCCAAGCCATAGATAATTGTTGCTCGTTTGGTGGGTGAAATTAGTATTGGGGAGGAGAAAAAATTGGGCAAGAGAGAGAAGAATAGAGGTCATGTAAACATGACACCCTCCCTGGTACTAACCACTTCTCCCTTCTATTAGGATACTAACGGTCGCCCAAGTTTGAGGATGTGTTTTTTTGTGTATGGTTGTCTAGAGTTTTTGCCTTTATGAGACATATATTTTGATAAAATAACCTAAGCAAAGCACTTTTTTTTTTTATAGCACACCTGGTCTACAGGGGGTATCCACCCTGATAGATATTCAGTGTGTTTGTTTTCATCTATAAGATGTATTGTTATATTACTATTGTTCTTTCTTTGGTTAAGGATTTCAACATACCCTGAACACTAAGTGTTCCACCTGGTTTTGAGTGAACACTTGGTATCTTTTAATGACTTGATTTGAGAGATCTGCTAGGTTTATATTCAACAAGCACTTCTGCAATGTATTTAGGTTCTAAGCAATTGATTGTTATATAAACTAGTAATAATACCTTAAAATATATTCTAAATATAACTGGAAGCTAGTGTAAAGACCTGAGGACTGGAGTAATATGCTCAGATTTGTTTGGTTCGGGTCAGAATCCTGGCAGCAGCATTGTGAATGAGCTGCATGTGTCGAATGGACTTTTTGGGAAGGCTGGTGAGAAGTCCATTGCAGTAGTCCACACTACTTGTGATGAATGCATGAGCAAGTTTCTCTAAGTTTTGAGTGTATACAAAACATCTAATTAGAAGGTATGAATAAAAAATATAAGACATTCAATATGAGACATGCCAGGGTTTGTTATACAGTACGTATTCTCATAGTGTTTTATATATATATATATATATATATATATATATATATATATATATATATATAGGAACCTAAGCCGTTAGGTTCTTTGAACTTGCTATCTATTAGCCAATCAGCTCGCTCAAATATGATATGTCAAGCTCATTGGCTCACAAGCTGTTAGGTCCTTTGATGTGTAATCGAGTAGCCAATTAACAATAGCGCCTTGATAAATTTTCTCTGAAAATGCTATTTGCTCAGGTGGTAACTGTGGCTTTTTCTTCTACAGCTTGCACGGTAAGGTCTGCTTTAGGTCATGACAAATAGAAATGCATATTTATCAAAGTAAGCCGTAGCCAAATCAGGGACTGGCTCACATCGCTATCTAAGGTCAGTTGTTTAAACATAGCTAAGCTAAGTCTCTAGTTAAATAAACTCTGGGCTTTCCTGGTCCAGATACAAATAATGAGTCAGGTCACTAGCCATTTAAGCCATTCGGCCAAGCAGGCCCAGACACACTTAGCTGGCATACACTCTGTGCACATGGCTCTCCGGAGCAGCAGCAGTACACAAGTCTTGGTGATAGATCTGCTTTTTTTTTTGTATTTTGTGTTTGTGTAGGCTCACTGCTTTGTTGGGGGATTTTATGTCATACATGCGATAGACCTTTGCACTGTCTTGTGCGTGTTGCATTATTTCATGTGGGTCAGCTGTGTGTCATCTAATGGTTTTAGATCCATTCGCTGTCTTTTATCGAAGCTGCTCCCATTTGTTTTGTGGTCTGTGACCACAATGCTATGCTGAGCAATCTGCTCTTGCTTATGAAAACAAAGCACTTCATACCTACCGCCATCTTTCATTTTATCCATCCCTCGGATCCCAAGCCAGCTCAACCAGGAATCTTTCTCAGTGCGCACTCTCTTTGATCTGTTACAGAGAGGTTTATTTGGAAAAGCTGCTCCGAGGTATCCGTAGCCTTAATTTTATAGATTCCATCTGTTTCACTGGAGGGTTACCTTGTTGATAAAGGGAGAGGGATAAAAGAGGTAAGGATAACACTAAAAGGAGGGCAGCTGTTGTGCAGGTGCAGTACAGAGCACACCCTTTTTAAAAGATACAAGCCGACACACAAAATGTTTTCTTCATACATCCCTCCTACATTCCTACATGATGCGGTTGTTTTTCCAATATTGTTTTCACTTTAGTTTTTAGTGAAAATAATAAAACTGCTTTGAATCCTGATTTGATTTTGAACTGACTAAGATAAGAAACACACCACATACTACATAACTGATCTTGCCTTACAATAGGTACAGCTGCCAGGGGGTTGGGTGGATGAGGCTGGGGTAGGGCCCTCCTTTGATTGGTAATTTTTTAGGAGGACTAAAGACCTGAATGGCTTGCAGACTAAATTTATTCAGGTCTGTGTGAGTATTCACATCAAGTGGTGATTAATAATGGCACAGACACATGAGTTATTGGAAAATATGTGAATGAGAGATACAGGGTGGGATGGGGTAGGTAAGGGTGCAGGGTTTAGCTAAATGTTGTTGTTAGAGTCTGAGAGGTGTTGAATGACAAAGCAGAAACAAAAGCTTCTAATAAAATCTTACAAATGTCTACATTGTTACTGATGTGCTTTCTTAGCAGTTAGAGAGTCTTTTATTAAAGAGTTCACCCAAAATGACTTGTATTCATTTAATTCCAGATCCAACATTATTTCCTCTGTGGAACACCAAAGGTGAATATCCTGGCCACTCTTTTCCAAATAATGAAAGTGGAAGAGGACTGAGGCTGTCAAGTTAAAAAATTATAAGAAAAAATGGTCCATATTATTCCTGCTTTAGAAAGTTTAAGTGTGAGTAAATGATGACAGAACTATTCCTCTACAGAGCAATATGAATAAAATCCCAGATGCAGTTTATTTTTTAACCGAAATCTCAATAATAACCTGAAATAATGGTTCATAATGCAGGACGTTTAACTTTAAACAAGTCTGAAACACACATGGACTCTTCGAGTCAAAATTGATTTTGAAATGATTGTGATTTGGCTCTGTAACAATGTGCTATATCTAAGTATTTGTCAAATTAAGCTTTTTATAGTTTACATATTCACTTCAACTAGTACAGTACTGAGGTACTTCAACTCTGAAAGTGGTACTGTTGTTACTTTGGTTTGATCTTAACCTATGAAAGATTAAGATGTCAAGTAATATCCCCAGACTTGGTTGTGTTCTTGGAAAAACTGCATTTCTGCATAGCCTTCTAAAGGATCCCAACATTAGGAATGAGGACTAACCTTTGTTCACCACATTTCTCTAGACACTCTATTCAGAAGCATTACGATTTAGGCTTTGCAAATAAATTATATTGAAAGATGGAGCAATACCAACTACATCAACACGGTAGTAATGAGTAACCAATTGAATACTTCTGCTTCATATGTCTGTGCTTGTTTGATATTTAAGGGATTGTATATTTAGCCATTTTCGCAAAATAAACCATGATCTGGTTAGTGCTTATTACACACTTGCTAAAAAAAGAAATACATAATTGCTCACAAATTATTGATGTGAGATTAAATGAATGATGATTTATAATAAAGGAAGGACACCTGGATGTCCCATATTTTGGCTGAAATGCATGAATCCGGATGCCCATTATCCCATATTTTAGCAGCAAAGAAATCCAGATCCCCTCCCCGGTTCACTGGTTAAATTATTTGTGGGTATGCCACTCCCTGCGAACATCCCGTATTTCCCATTAGACGGGATGTAAATCGAAGCGGCCATACAACAGAGGCGAACACCCGGGCCGATCATCCATTGCACCTGAATACAGATATCTTAACCCTTCATATTCACAGTTTGTAAGAGTCTGGACTATTTTTACTGCTTTATATCACATTATTGTATCACCAAATCTTGTATGCCTTATAATATATGTATTCGGGAGCAATAATTTGCCAACTTTGTTCGGTTTTCAATTGTTACTTCAGTCAGATCAATTATAGTAGTTTGATTGCTTGCTGAACCTAAATCGGAACACATAGCTAATGATTGCCAGGACTGAGTGCTTTCAGGAGATATAGTATATCACTTGCACATTTTTTAATCTTCTGAATAACCATGAGTGTTGCTGGAGGGTGTTTGCTCTTCAAAGATGTTATCCAATAATAACACAGTAGGCATGTAGGGAAGTCTTAAAGGGGACAATACAGAAAACCGAGCGTTTCAGACTCAGGGCCAGAGATGGAGTGGAAAAAAGTTATTTAATACCATATTATGACTTTTTTAGTTGTAGAAAAGTGGTAAATTATGCAAAGCCGAAGCCGCCAAAGCAGAATGAACCCGAAAGTGAAGTAATCGAATTTTAAAGTAATGATTTCACATACTGTAACTTTTCAAGGCATAAAATGATTATGCTGTGGTATATCCCAGTATTGGTGTACTGCTTTACTACACATAACAAGGTATTGCCTATCACCAGTGAAGTATATTCTTTTAGGGTATAGTAGAAGTATACAAATTGGAAAGCAGCTTTGCATTGCTCTGTTTATGCAACTGTACTTGTAAATGTTAAACTTGTGTGCATACACTATGTAGAGAGAGTTCTTCTGATGCATAATTCAAAAGAATAACTAAATAGCCAGCTGCACAGCATCAGAGAATATCAAATTAAAATTTCTATTTGATACAATCTTGTTGTTCTCTACTAAATGGAATGATACACCTGAACTAGATCTGATTCTTGAATATTTGTGTTCTGTATTGTTGCATGACTGAACTTGCCTAAAACACGCACACAGAAATCAATTAACCTCGTATTTCATACCAGCAGTAATGCACTTACACAAATCACATAGATTGCCATAATGGTCAGATGACCTTATAATTAAATGCTGCCCTGCATTGTAATTAACCATTTTGATTGCCAGAGCAAGTGCCTGACTGCTCTGTTAAGGTGAGGACCAAATAGTCTCTGCATGCAAAATTGCTTCAGACCCGCAATGAATGTTAACAACAGAATACGATGTCAAACTCTAGTCTAAATTAAATAACAATAATTTCACAATGGTAAAATGCAAATCTAGCCACTTTTCCACAAACCATGTGGCTATGAAGTTTGTATTCTTTGTATTGAGCCAACAGACCAATCTGTGCCATTTAGATCTTCTATTGGTCAAACGTCGATTCGCGATACGAATTTGTAGGTCAGAGTTCACCAAACTTGAATTTGGTATGCAGCGGAAGACGAAACATCTTCTCATGTGCTTCTTTGCATGTAATGTCTAGCTACATTCAAATAAATTCCTTAAAATGTAACTTTTAGGCTCACACATTTAAAAAAAATGCTGTGGCAACTTCTTCATTATCTCTCCATTTTACACAAACTCCTCCTCTTCCGCTATGTATGGGTTTATGGCAATATTAGATCTCTTTATCTATCTTTAAGATGATTGTAACAGGTGAAGGATGGCAAGGAAGAGGCGGGAACCAGCTGAACAGTCAACGTAAAGTTTTAATGTCAACTCAACTTAAATCAACATAAAACATCGTGAACACACACACACACACATGCGTCTCTCTCTCTCTCTCTCAAACTGGCATCTCCAGCTCCCCTTTATCTCGCTGATTCAGCGCTGGCCATGCACCCTCACGGCCTGGCCACGCCCTCCTTCTCGTCACACTCCTCCCCAGCCCAATTCAGGCTGGGGCGCCACAGGACTGACTTACTCCTTACACCCCCACTCTGGTTGGGAGACACTGCCCTTCCGGCTGTTCTGTAAGCCGGTGGTCCACCCCGACTCCTGAGAACCTGGGGAAGAGACGAGGGGAGGCATGGGGAGAGGGAAAGCACGAGCGGGAGACACAGAGATAGAGAGAGAGGAGAGAGAGAAAAAAAACTTGCTCGCTGGTCCCCGGACATGCCTTCGCCCGGTCCTCAACATCAGCTCGCTCCTCCCCTGGCAGACGGCAGCAAGCCCTCCATCCCCTGGCGGATGGAACCGCTCTTCCCCTTACCGGCGGACAGCAGCGGTTCTTCCGGCTCTAGGCGGCTGGCAGCGACCCCTACGTCCCCAGGCAGATGGCTGTGGATGCGCCCCTGGTGGATGGCAGTGGTGAGGACTCCATGACGGTGTATCCCTCCTCCCTCCCTGGTTTCGGCACCACTATAACAGGTAAAGGATGGGCGAGGAGGAGGCTGAACTGTCAACATAAAGTTTTAATGTCAACTCAACTTAAAACAACATAAAACAAACATGAACAAACGCATACAGCGCGTCCACGTGCATCTCTCTCTATTACAATTACAGACTTTTTTTCTACTATTTTTGTGTTTCACATAAGAAATACATTTAAACAGTTTTTAAATGACACAAGATAAATGATGATAGAATCTTTATTTTTGGGTGAACTCTTCTTTTAATATAGAATTCAATGGATGTGTGATTGCTCGCCATGCATTTTATACTGTATCTGACCCGATATTTGGCCCGATATGTATAATTGTTTTTTCTGTATAATTTATATTTTGTGAATTGTGAATTTTTTATCAAATGTGCATGCATTATCAACTATTTGCAACATTTGCTTGTTTCAGTCTTTGATGGTACATTTGATAGTACTGTATATGTAATCTGAATTTTCTTGTGCACACACATACAAAGGTGGGAAATAATACAGTACATTTAATTTTATGGACTGACTCTCAGACAGGTCCTGTTCCATTACACTTGAGAAAATATATTTGTGTGTGGGAGTGTGTGGATAATATTTATTTTTGCACTATATTTTCTCCATTATTTTGCCTTATTTTAAATGGATCCCACACCCTAATCCACCCCTTTACTACACACACTCAAATGAAGTGTAGGGATATTGCATCCTATGAAAGAAAATACCTGTCTCTTCTAACCAACCCCCACTGCACCTGTCCCTAGTGACCATGCAAATGATCAGCCTTTTACTATTAATGAGCACTGCACCGTCAGGGCTCGGCAGGGATTCTCACTCTTTCCCTGTATCCATGCCGAGCTGAAATGAGAGTGCTTATAGTCACTGGCACTATGCAGGGGCCCCTCATGGCATTATGAGCCAATTAGATTACATTTGCTAAATCTAATTATTAAACCTAGATGGATTTTACTCTGTATAGATATTGCATCAAAGCAGTAAATACTGTTTGTATACACTTAAGGCAGCACAGTCTAAATGTACAGTATATGAATAGGACTCACAGTTGTGAGAAGCAGTGTATCACAAGCAGGAATATTGATTGACACAACAAAGGAAATTGGGAAATCGCTTCACACTCATTTGAAAATGAGTTAAATCACGAAAGAAGCATTAGTGGTTTTCCATGATATCACTAATTATTGTATAATTTGTTGATGTTAACACTTTAGGGAGTCGGCATCATGTCATTCACCTATTCTCTGTATGCTGTATTTGTTTTTGTTTTGGATGATATTTTACATTGTTGTGTCAAGGCAATACAATAATAAGTCAACAATGTGAAAAGTAGAGGGCCAAGTACAGAACCCTGCAGGTCACCATTGCTTATGTTGACAGTTTGTGAGATCCAGTTATGGATCTTGACTGCCTGAGGTCTGTTAGCCAAGGACAAATCCAGGATCCATTTTAGGGCTTGATATGGTTCTTTCCCAGCCACTAAAAGGACTACATTTTGCTAGTTGTGAGGACTGTAGATAGTAGAGGGGGAATGTAGACATCTTTATGAATAAATAAAATTGTGTGAAAATTTTGAGAACATCAGTAAGGGAGGCCTTATTTTCTTCTAGCACCCTGCCAGGATGCCATCTGCAGTAGATTTGCATAGGTTTTCCCACTGCAGGGTTCTTTTCACCTTGGCTATAATTAATCATCCACCTGATCATGGATTTTGTGGCAGAATCTAGTCATGTTTCTGTCCAAGTTACGAACTTATGAAAAAAACTTTAATATTGCATAAACAATTTTAGAATATAACAGATTTTCCATCTCATGTGTTCAAGAGAACAAAAGCATCTCTTCTGGAGAAACTGCCGCAAAATAGAAGCCAATGTGGCTCTCTTGTTTATTGTAAAAAAAATTACTTGCGGTTAAGAGTACGCAGACAAAACACGAACATCATGTTTGCTTGCAAATCGGTAGCAGATGCCTTATGTCTGGGAGTGAAACCATGTCAGCTCTGGGAGGTAGTTGTAGCCAATCATTTCAAACAGTCTTGACAGTCTTTGTGTCCAGCATTTTAGAATAACCAGAGCAACATTTGAGAAGCTATACAACGACATTGATTAAAGGGGTCATGACATACTCTTTTATATATATATATATATCATTTTATTATCTTCCCTGAGGTCAACTTATAATGCCAGTAAAGTTTTTTTTTTTTTGCACCAAAACAGTCCTAATTTAATAATACGGTTGTGGCACGGTGGAGGGCGGGACCAGCGCGTGATTACGCACGCCCGGTCCCGTATTAGGCTAATTACGCCGTCAAGAGGGATAAAGGCCACTCGCGGACGGTGATCGGAAGAGAGAGCTCAATTACGGACGTCCGTCTTATTATGTGTTTGTCTTTTGAGTTCTTCATTAAACCTTTAAGTTTATATGTTAAGCCGGTTTCTCGCCTCTTCCTTGCCCGTAACGTGAACTGTTCTACAACGGTATATTATAATTTTCCACCCTGTCTCTGGCCCTCTGTCTGAAATGCTCAGTTTTAAGCTGCCTGATCCTAACTGGTCCAGACTTCAATGTAAATGTCTACTGTTCTGATTGGCTAACTTTTTGAACTCTTCCCTTTGGAGGGAATCTGTTTGATGATGACATACATCAATCACTATGTCAGTGTGTCACTGCATGATAATAAACCACAACAAAGTCAGAAAAAATGAAGAAAGTAAGAAAAAACAGCGTGTTATTTCTCCCTGATGCAGTTGAAATGTAATCTTAGCTCAAAATCAACATTTCGAGCAGAATTATCCTTTATTTTAGTGGATTACCTGTATTAACTTGAGTTGCAGATGTTCGCGCTTCGCATAAGTGTCCCTGCATGTTGATTTCAGACACATTGAAGAAGATCCATGAAGCTCTCATGCTTGTGTCTGTATCTGCATTTTTCTGACTGGACGGGTATTTCCTTTTAAACCACTTGTAACCGATAAAGTTTAAACTCTTGTTTTATCGCAGCAGTTGACAGGCGAGGGGTGGTGCTTTGCTGCTGCCGGGACACATACAGGACGGATTCACATTTACACATGAAAAGTGATGTGCTTAGATGCATTTTTTAACACATACAGTACAGATGTGTTTTTTGTGATCGAATTACAAAACATTTTAGACCCCATTAAGACCTGTATTTAGTGCTGAACCCATGTGATCCGATCACCAAAAACACATTTTAATACCAGGTGGAAACAGGGTCATGTTATGACATATTATGGTTCACAAGCAATCTGTGCTGATATGAGCCCAAAAAAACATACAATCCATGCTGAAATGTTCTGAAAACGCAAATGTAAAACAGTTCATGGTGATGTTGGGTGCTTCAACTGGATTCAACAGGACAAAGCAGAGACACTGGTCTTCACAGGTGCGACATCTCACATCTTCCGTGTTTGTTTACACACAAGACTGCATGTGTTTCTCCCAGTCTGAATGAGATGTGTTTTTAAAATTTGCGTTTGTACCGCTCTTAAAATGCACAGCACATCACCGGAAATGCATCAAAACAATCAAAGATGTCCATCTAGTGCATGCTTACAAAAGACCAACAATTAAATATAGCACAGATTGGTGCAAACAGTCCAGGATACCTTCAAAATAACAAGAAACAGAGCTGCTGAATGAAATAGAATGGAGGTCTCTTTTTAGAGTTATAACTTGACATTGCATCTTTTAAAAGAGGCACGAGATGCATGATAATGGTCAAAGTTGTTCATGAAAAAACATTTAAATTCAGATAGGCACATGAAGGTGTCATGTGTAAGTCCCCTTTGGATGAATCTCCCATTACAAGCCCTCTCTCCTCTTCACCTGTGACTGACTGTGAGCACCAACCAGCGTGAGGGGCCAAGGGTGCAATGACGAAACATAGGTGTTGATGTCTTGCTGAAGAGGCAGTCATATACAGATGTATTTTGTCCTTGTGAAGTCACAAGTTCCACAAATTCCAAACGGCCCATTTCTAAGGCCTGATTTAAATAAATGCTATTTTTCTATTAAGGAGGAAGTTTCAGTTCTGAGACTTAGAGTATTTTTTTTAAGTACAATGTCAAAAGGAAAATTTGACTCCTCATGTCATGACTCTCTGAGCAAATTCTGAATTCACATGGCTTGTTGAGGCAAAGTCACATGACACTTTTGTGCATCTATAGTATATTCCTATATAAATTCTTTAGGAATATATTATTGTAACAGTTAAAAGGCCATGCACCCTCCTGGTCTGGTCATGCATTTCCATTGTAGTTTATGTAGTCCTGGGTGGGTTTTCTCATCAAATAAAATAAATATCCACTTCAAGTGAGCTGTTAGGTTTATATATAAAATGTATTGGCTCTTTTACCTGTAAGGTGGGACTTCCTTTTCTACATCCACCATACTGGGTGTTCCAATTTCTCCCATTAATTTTAATAAAAGTGCTCCATCAGGCTAAATAGTGTTTGGTTTTACATTAGCATGTTGCTAAGCTAATGTTGGGAACAACTGGAGCTATTTCATACCATGCAGTGATTGAAAATGACTCCAAAAATAGAGATAGTAATAGAAAATTAAAACATTTTGGAACATGTACCATGCTGTGGTATAATATAATATAATATAATATAATATATAATTCTAATCATTAGTAATGTACAAGGAAATGTCAGTATGTCAGTATTATTTTGTTGATATATTGATATATCGTCACCAGAGTAAAATCACTGTATTCCTCTAGTCACATGTCTCTCATCCTCACTCCCTCTTTCCTTCTCTCTTTCTCTCTCTCTATCTTTTTCTGATTGAACTAGTAAATCTCCAGCTAACATGGGCGATAGGTGGGTGGAAGCAGGAGTGGAGTGGTTACCATGACAACTAACACTGATTCATTGCTGTACTGCTGCACTGAGGCGCAGTGGAAGCAAACGAGGGAGAGGGGGAGGAAAAGCGATGGAGAGGAAAGGGGTTGTCCTTGGCGGTACTCCAGTCTGTGGGTCCCATTGGCCTGTGTCCCAGGATGCTCACCGCATCTAAGGTGCTATAGAGCTGTAAAGAACAGTGTGATTGATTGAGACTACATATGTATGTGTGTGGATGTGTGTGAATTTTTGTGCAGGATGCCACATTGCTTCACTGCAAAAAAAATGTGTTACTCATTGTTTTAATTTTAAAATATCGAAATATTCTTAAACCAAAGATCAGTTAAATTGAGAAGCAAAAGTCTTTGTAATAAGTTGTATTTTTTATTGTTTTTCAGAGAAACCTAATAAAATATAATGGGGTTTATGCTTAGATAAATAATAATTCAAAAATTTTATATATATATATATATATATATTTGCCAAAGGGGTAAGGAAAATAAACAAGTCAAAGGGATTTTATTTTTCTTACCACATTGGCAGGTAGATTTTTGCTTAAAAAAACTATATCTAAAAAATATATATATAAACATGTATTTTTTCTTTCAATTACATTTTTTTTTATGAAATGAAAATGTTTTACTGGAAAATAAGACAATAATACTGATACAGAAAAGTGTTTTTTTTGTTTTGTTTTGTTTTTTGTGCAGTGTTGGTTCACACAAATGTCAGCCTAGTTTGAGCATACTGTATTCCAGAGTAGCACAGAATATTGATGAAATCCATTTCGTAAGCCTCATACATGCATGCACAGAAATGTACTGAACTGTACTGTAAATGTACTGCATAACACATGCAGACACACAAATATAATTTTACCATGATCAAAGGTTAACAGTAGATTGTATGTTAGTCATTTTTAGCTCTGTTCCAAAATCTACACTGCAAAAAGGGAAAACGTCTAGTTGTTACCACAAAAAAGTAATGCGTGAAATTATTCCGATGTTAAAATTCTTGCTCTTATCCCAACTTAATATGCACAAATAACATAGCCTTCAGAAACCAGTTTGAAAACATGTCATTATTTTTTCAATTTTGTTTGGTGATGATGCAAAAATGACACTTTTCACCTTTACGGAAACTTTCGCTGATGTGCTCGTCTCCGTGTTTTTATCAGTGTCTCCCGCTGAATGCGTTTGGATGCGCGTCCTCCAGCGAACTTCAACCGGGGAGAATAGGGTGGTGGATGCCATGACATTATTGTCTCATACATGTTCACTCCCCTTTCATGATTTATACAAATATAAGAGATAAATTATTATTATTTTTTAATACTGCTCTTCAGAATCGACATAAGTAGATATTTACATAAAGTATAGCATACATATAGTAGTGTGTTGTCTTCTTGAGCATCATTGAATGTTTGCACCTTTTGTAATAGTTGCGTACAAGTCCCTCAATGGTCCTAAGTGTCAAAAGCTGGATCTTTTATATATATATATATATATATATATATATATATATATATATATATATATATATATTACACATACATACACATACACACACACACACAAGTGGTGTGGGACTTTTAATATTAAAGAAGCCCAAAATATACATGGGACTCTTATTTTGAAATATCTGCGCTCCCAGTTGTGAACACTGTTGGATGATTTGCTGAGAAAGTGAATCTGATTCAAACTGCTAACCTGAGCTCCTGATTTCACACCATTAGTTCTTTTCGGGCGATTCATGAATAAGACCGGGTTCAAAAGAGTACTTTGGTCACGACTCTCTCTCTGCTGGGTTTGTTGTTGCAGAACGGGTGAAAAGTGGCTCGAGACACACTGATTGCACTCTAAAAATCGATTAAATAACTCACAAGATGATATCTGACGAAACGCATTTGAACGCACACAACCCGACTGTTGCCATTGGCGACTAGATTTTAAGTGATAGTTGCAATCAATTATTTTTGGTCTCATTTGCAACCATTTTAGTCGCAGCCTGGAGCCTGGACTTTTTCTTGATAACCCCTAACCCCTAACCCATGCCACGTTTGGAATGCGCAAGTTTCTGATTTGTCTTTTTAAACATCTTGTTAGAAAGATCCACATAACATTATAATGAATGTTACAATACTGAGTTACAGTACAATACAGTGATTCTTTGCCCTCCCAAGATTGTAAACTTCAGTCATCAATTATTGTAAAGATCAATGCTGTCTCCTCTTTATCTCTCAATCCACTGTACACAATAGGCTACTGCAGCCTGTAGAATAGAGCTGTTAAATGACAGAACTCCAATAAGCATGAGCTTAATTTGAGGATGTTGTGATTTGTTCTATCTGTGTGGTGACTTCCAAGTGCTTGGTATCATGTGTTTGACACATTCCCCAATGCATTGAACTCTATGGAATGAAGCATCAAGCTATAGCATTTTCATAGGTGTTGAAAGCAGGCCAAGGGTTGTAACACAAGTCTCACAAATCAAATAATTTAAACTTTGACCCTGTTTGCCGCTGATCTTTCAAAGAGCAGCCTTTGATTACCGAACAGTTTGAATATTGTTATGTGGGTGATGTCGGTGCAGAAATCACAACTAGATGGAAGAGAAACTGATCTTGTGCATATCAGAGCTATTGTGAGGACTTCTTCTGTTCCTTAATTTACATTGAGTTTGACTTGAGGTAGAAAACAGAACGTATAAATCTAATATGAATTTGAATTGAAGGAAGTAGGTTGAAAATAGAACGACAATTTTGGTAGTTTCAGTATGAATTACCCACAAGCATGTTGTCATACAAACATCATATGCAGTATTGCCAGAAACATGGAAAATTGTATTTGATCGCAGTGTTAATTGATTTGGCTGTATTGAACAATATTGATCTCACGAATGTTATGTGTATGTGTGAAAACAAATTTGGGCAATTACATGCGACGTGCTACAAAGTTGAAAACTAGCTGGAATGAATCAGCAACACCTCTATATAAATGACACTATCACGCATTTTTGTTGTAGATATTAAAATGAACAGTGTTATGAAAGGTAAAGGACATTATTGAAGAAATAAATATAAAAAGAAGTGTAGTTTTAAACTTTTTCTTACAACTATAAATGGATAAGATTTTTTCCTTTCCATTATATATGACAATTGATGACAATTGATGAATTGAGGACATGATGACAATTCTGCGAAGGGGACATAGTGAGCAATGATACTCCCTGGTTTTCAACAGACAGTGCATTCTGGGAATTTTTAGTGCACTGGATCAATGTTGCAATTGGGACAGCTGTAGAAAGGGCCGATTCCCTGACCAGTGCCCTGAATTCTGAACTTGGGAGCTGATTTAGACACACCCATGGTGTAGTGGTTAAGGTTCAGGGCTGGTAGCCAGAAGGTTGCTGGTTTGATCCCCTCAAGTGAGCCATGAACCATCACCATAGTGCTGTGTTCAAATATAAAATGATTTACAGAGTATTCAAGGTGTATATATTTTACATTTGTTTTCTGGGAATCAAAACTAGAACTTTAGGTTTGCTTGCCCTTTATTTTACCAGCTACTGGAACAACTGCAAGACATCCAGGACAACACAGGTGCAACTTTAAGACTAGCCTAAGGGGGTTTGAACACCTTTGGAGTACTAGCCTGCTACTAGTTCTACTTCATTCTTCGCTTAGAGCTAGTAAGAAGGTCGAAACAGCTGAGCACTGGTATACTGTTTGCAACATGTTAAAAAATATGTAAAAAAACTCTGGGTTTTATAAACTGAACTAGCGACAAACTTACCTAACACTTTTATTGTAACTAACATGTTTACATGTAAAAACAAAACTTTTAATAATGTATTTATTTACATTAAAATAGTATTTAATTACAATACATTTTTCAGGATTTAGGCTGTTTTGGAATAGAGTGTAACTGAACTATGGCCAGACAAGCTTAAACACGCACGACCTCCAGAACTGGAGCACGGATAGCTTGACGTGCACAGACACTGTTGCATGTGTTGAGCGTTGTTAAACTCATCGCTGAGTTTTGCGCAGAGAGAGCTTGGGTATTTACCGCGGTTTTATCACAATCATTTGTAGGGTCAGATAAAAGTGATTGTAGGTCCCCCTTGTGCCGCCAAAACAGCTCCAACCCGCATCTCAGAATAGCATTCTAAGATGATATTCTTCTCACCACAATTGTACAGAGTGGTTATCTGAGTTACCGTAGACTTTGTCAGTTTGAACCAGTCTGGCCATTCTCTGTTGACCCCTCTCATCAACAAGGCATTTCCCTCCGCACAACTGCCCCTCACTGGATGTTTTTGCACCATTCTAGAGTAAATTCTAGAGACTGTTGTGTGTGAAAATCCCAGGAGATCATCACCAACAATCATCCATGCGATTATCTAATCAGCCAATCGTGTGGCAGCAGTGCAGTCCATAAAATCATTCAGATACAGGTCAGGAGCTTCAGTTAATGTTCACTTCAACCATCAGAATGGGAAAATGTGATCTCAGTGATTTGGACTGTGGCATGATTGTTGGTGCCAGACGGGCTGGTTTGAGTATTTCTGTAACTGCTGATCTCCTGGGATTTTCACACAGTACAGTCTCTAGAATTTACTCAGAATGGTGCCAAAACCAAAAACATCCAGTGAGCGGCAGTTCTGTGGATGCAATTTTTTTTTTGTTGCAAAAATCTTATATTTGATGTGCATTTTTGTATTGTTTTCCTGTAAAAATATCTAAAACTCCTTAAAACAAGATAATTATACTTTGCATTTTGAGAAATATATATATATATATATATATATATATATATATATATATATATATATATATACACACTACCGTTCAAAAGTTTGGGGTCACCCAAACAATTTTGTGTTTTCCTGAAAAGTCACACTTATTCACCACCATACGTTGTGAAATGAATAGAAAATAGAGTCAAGACATTGACAAGGTTAGAAATAATGATTTGTATTTGAAATAAGATTTTTTTTACATCAAACTTTGCTTTCGTCAAAGAATCCTCCATTTGCAGCAATTACAGCATTGCAGACCTTTGGCATTCTAGCTGTTAATTTGTTGAGGTAATCTGGAGAAATTGCACCCCACGCTTCCAGAAGCAGCTCCCACAAGTTGGATTGGTTGGATGGGCACTTCTTGCGTACCATACGGTCAAGCTGCTCCCACAACAGCTCAATGGGGTTCAGATCTGGTGACTGCGCTGGCCACTCCATTACCAATAGAATACCAGCTGCCTGCTTCTGCTCTAAATAGTGCTTGCACAATTTGGAGGTGTGTTTAGGGTCATTGTCCTGTTGTAGGATGAAATTGGCTCCAATCAAGCGCTGTCCACTGGGTATGGCATGGCGTTGCAAAATGGAGTGATAGCCTTCCTTATTCAGAATCCCTTTTACCCTGTACAAATCTCCCACCTTACCAGCACCAAAGCAACCCCAGACCATTATATTACCTCCACCATGCTTAACAGATGGCGTCAGGCATTCTTCCAGCATCTTTTCATTTGTTCTGCGTCTCACAAACGTTCTTCTTTGTGATCCAAACACCTCAAACTTGGATTCATCTGTCCACAACACTTTTTTCCAGTCTTCCTCTGTCCAATGTCTGTGTTCTTTTGCCCATCATAATCTTTTTCTTTTATTGGCCAGTCTCAGATATGGCTTTTTCTTTGCCACTCTGCCCTGAAGCCCAGAATCCCGCAGCCGCCTCTTCACTGTACATGTTGACACTGGTGTTTTGCGGGTACTATTTAATGAAGATGCCAGTTGGGGACCTGTGAGGCGTCTGTTTCTCAAACTAGAGACTCTAATGTACTTATCTTCTTGCTCAGTTGTGCAACGCGGCCTCCCACTTCTTTTTCTACTCTGGTTAGAGCCTGTTTGTGCTGTCCTCTGAAGGGAGTAGTACACACCGTTGTAGGAAATCTTCAATTTCTTAGCAATGTCTCGCATGGAATAGCCTTCATTTCTAAGGACAAGAATAGACTGTCGAGTTTCAGATGAAAGTTCTCTTTTTCTGGCCATTTTGAGCGTTTAATTGACCCCACAAATGTGATGCTCCAGAAACTCAATCTGCTCAAAGGAAGGTCAGTTTTGTAGCTTCTGTAACGACCTAAACTGTTTTCAGATGTGTGAACATGATTGCACAAGGGTTTTCTAATCATCAATTAGCCTTCTGAGCCAATGAGCAAACACATTGTACCATTAGAACACTGGAGTGATAGTTGCTGGAAATGGGCCTCTATACACCTATGTACATATTGCACCAAAAACCAGACATTTGCAGCTAGAATAGTCATTTACCACATTAGCAATGTATAGAGTGTATTTCTTCAAAGTTAAGACTAGTTTAAAGTTGTCTTCATTGAAAAGTACAGTGCTTTTCCTTCAAAAATAAGGACATTTCAATGTGACCCCAAACTTTTGAACGGTAGTGTATATATATATATATAATGTGTAACTTGTCACATTAAACTGTAATTTGTCTATCTTTTTTTTTTTTACTGGAAAATCTTTTTGTCATCAAAGTAGGTGGAGCCTATTTCCCACCGGTAACGTAGACCAACAACAGTAACAGACAAAGTTTTCCTTAGTTTGTGCTGGTTAGCTGTTTTGAACCACAGCAATGAAAACACTTTCTTTTTTGCCAGATTTTATTCAAAATTATGTCACACCCGTTCTTTCTTCAATTTTGCTAGAAGTATGTTGGTGCCTTTACCCTCTGCGTCACGTTGTGTGAAAGTCAAGGATACAAATTTCGCCAGCCCTGGATGTACATGAAGTGCTACTACATGAATTCTTTAGAATCCTTATTAATTTGGGTTGGTCATGGAATAAATTTAAAATGCACTGTGTTGAAGACGAAATTTGTTACACACACACTGTGCGTGAGACGTACTGGTACGCGGAAAACTGAAATATAGCTTGGCCTCTCCGTGTCATCTGTACATGTGCCTTGAGTTTAGGTAGGCAGAAACAACACCTTTGGAGCAAGTTCTAGTTCATGAACCCTTTTAGGATCTGCCCAAAATGGCACACTCTTTATGGACTTGCAGAATCGTGGCCTTCACTCATGCATCCATGAGACTGCAGGATGTCCCATTTGTCATGATTTATGATTCAGCTTTGCAGCGTCTATGCTCCCTTGATGCGACCTTTTGCAAAGGCAACTCAGCCGACTACTACCCAATTGCTATGCAGGGGGGTCTGTGCGGTGTCACCTACCTCTGTTGTATTGCTAGAAGGCTTGAGCTACAACCTTGAAGTTACATTCAGCTGATTTTGTGTAAGTGGAACAGGCGATTGCTTTTCTTTAACTTTCTTCTTAATTCGGCAACCAAATAAAATTGATCTTGAAATCTCCCTTATTGTAAAATATAGGCCCAAACTTACTGTGATTCTTCTGATATATTCTTCAGCTTAGCTATATGACCATCAGCACAGCCTCAGTAAAAGGCCTTCCTTGAAAGATTAGAGTGTTGCAAGTTGGCTAATGTAATTCAATCAGTTTATATGCATTTAAAATGTACTCAATTGGTTTATAGAACACAGCTGCCTCAACTAATTTGTTATTGGTGGTAATATATGAGGCCTATATATATATATTTTTTTTCTCTGGTACATTAGAAATTGTTGCACCAATTAGATTAAAAAAGTTTAGAGAAAAAACTAGAGCACCATTAAAGCACCATACAACAGTGCTACGCATGCTATCAAGAGAGAAACTCGTAACTTGGAGCGTAAATGGAAACAAACTAATTTAGAGGTCTTTAGAATCGCATGGAAAGACAGTATGTCACGTTACAAAAAGGCTCTAAAAACAGCCAGGGCTGAGCACCTCCGCATACTAATAGAAAATAACCAAAATAATCCAAGGTTCTTATTTAACACCGTGGCTAGACTAACAAATAAACAGAGATCACCTGAGCAAAATATTCCGTTACAGTTTAGTAGTAATGATTTTATGAATATCTTCACTGAGAAAATAGAAAACATCAGAAACACAATTGTAAACACAACTGTTAATGTACAATCTTTTATGGTGTCTTGTGACTCACCCTCAATTATCGCCCCTCAAGAACAACTACACCGCTTTACAACTATAGGACAGGAAGAGCTAAATAAACTTATCATTGCATCTAAAACAACAACATGTTTACTAGATCCAATACCCACTAAACTACTGAAAGAAGTGTTACCTGTAGTGGAAGAGCCTCTTCTCAATATTATTAACTCGTCTTTATTTTTAGGTCATGTTCCAAGAATATTTAAGCTGGCAGTTATAAAACCTCTCATTAAGAAACCACAATTAGATCCAAATAATCTAGCAAATTACAGACCCATCTCAAATCTTCCATTTATGTCTAAAATATTAGAAAAAGTTGTGTCCGCTCAATTGTGCTCTTTCTTGCAAGAAAATGATATCTATGAAAAATTTCAGTCAGGATTCAGACCGCATCATAGCACAGAAACTGCGCTAGTTAAAATTACAAATGATTTACTTTTAGCTTCTGACCAAGGCTGCATCTCAATATTAGTTCTACTCGATCTTAGCGCTGCGTTCGACACTATAGATCATAAAATACTCTTGGATCGACTACAAAACTACACTGGTGTTCAGGGACAGGCATTAAGCTGGTTTAGATCGTACTTATTAGACCGTTACCATTTTGTCTGTTTAAATGGGGAAAAATCGAAGATAACGTCAGTAGACTATGGAGTGCCACAAGGATCTGTGTTAGGCCCTCTATTATTCTCAATATATATGCTGCCACTTGGTAAAATTATAAGAAAACATGGAATTAATTTCCACTGTTATGCTGATGACACTCAATTATATATCTCATCACGACCAGATGAAAACACTAACTTATCTAACTTGACAGATTGTCTTAAAGATATAAAATGCTGGATGACGCGTAATTTCCTGTTATTAAATTCCGATAAAACGGAGGTATTACTTATTGGTCCAAAAAACTACCCACAAAATCCCTTACAATACAACTTTAATTTAGAAGGATGTCATTATCCACTACAGTAAAAGACCTGGGTGTTATACTAGACCGCAACTTGACTTTCGAAAATCATATTTCATCTGTTACGAGAACAGCCTTTTTCCACCTTAGAAACATTGCTAAGCTACGTAACATGCTATCTGTTTCTGATGCAGAAAAGTTAGTTCATGCATTCATGACCTCGAGACTAGATTACTGTAATGCTTTATTAGCTGGTTGCCCTGCATCCTCAACAAACAAGCTACAGTTAGTCCAAAATGCAGCCGCTAGAGTTCTTACTAGGTCAAGAAAATATGATCATATAACACCGATTTTAACATCTCTACACTGGCTACCAATTAAGTACCGAATCAATTACAAAGTATTACTACTGACCTATAAAGCCCTAAATGGTTTAGCTCCGGTGTATTTGACGGATCTTCTATCGCCATACAATCCATCGCGCTCTTTAAGATCACTAAATTCGAGGCTTCTGGTCATACCTAGGATATCTAAGTCCACTAATGGAGGGAGGGCGTTCTCACATTTAGCTCCTAAACTCTGGAATAGCCTTCCTGATATTGTTCGAGGCTCAGACTCGCTGTCCCAGTTTAAAACTAGATTAAAGACACATCTCTTTAACCAAGCATTCACATAATGCTTACTTTTTATAATACTGCTGAATCAGTTATAATGCATTAATATTATGAACATCAGCTATGCTAATTATTTCCCATCTGCTTTTCTGCTATTATCTCGGGACGCCAGTCCCGAGGTAAATAGCGTTCGTCAGCTCCAGTTTGTATCCAGCCTCTCACGGAGAATTCAGATGCCCCATCACCATGGACTACGATCTTGAAATGGGATACATAGACTAATTATTGCCAACAAAAGCCTTTATCAGCCAAACAAGGACAATTGCATCTAAGTGAACTTATGGAATTTAATCAAGGATGGACTTCAAAGACACTGGCCACTAATCTTGTAGTTCAAACACAATCACTGTCTAAATACTGACCCTTAGCACTTAATAAGTTTAATAATTTTTTAAATCATGTTTTTTAACTATAAATAATTCTTATTTACATTATTCATGTTGTTAGCCAGAGGGGAACTGGCCCCCCACAGTGAGTCTGGTTTCTCCCAAGGTTATTTTTCTCCATTAACCATCATCTTATGGAGTTTTGTGTTCCTTGCCACAATCGCCTTCGGCTTGCTCACTGGGGTTATTAATACAATTATTATTTAATTATTTTTAAACACTATAAAGAATCATATCTTATCTAATTCCACAACAAGGCTCCAAACAAAAAATCAATTAAGGAGCCACTGGCTCCTATAGGGGGAAAAACAGGCGCCAAATATTTTCATTTTTAACTCCTTCCATTCCTTTTCGTCCCGCAGCTCGCATGCAAGAAAAACTGCACGTGCTAACAGTGTAGTCTGTGGAGCATTCTTCGCAATTATGTGATCACGTGCATTTTTTATGCTCGTTACTGTCACCGTGTTTTCTCACAGTCTCTTTTTTTTTAAATGGTTAGTTCCTGCAATGAACTCCATTTTCCCCACTATTTCTTTTGATATTTAAACGTTTGTAATGTATTTCGGGAAATGTAATGCAAATTTTAAAATCAAAGGGAGTAAATTTTTACTGTCACCAATGGCGACCTTGACAGAAATTTCACTCGCAAATAAATTTATTTGGTCATAAATGTGACCATTTTTAGTCGCAGTTTGGAGCCCTGCACAAGGATGATGATTTATCGACTTTATAGACATTACATTTTTATCGTCTGTTAATGCTGAACTTCTGTAAAGCTGCTTTGAAACGATGTGTGTTGTGAAAGGCGCTATACAAATAAAATTGACTTGACTTGACTTGACTATATGAGGTAACCATTTTGCAAATGTTATTGCTGAACAACCATTTAATAGGGTAATGCAGTGATTAATCTAATGAAAACCTCGCATTACATCTTTTATAAAGAATGGAAAAATAAACCAAAGTATAGCTATCTCAATATACAAAACTGACTACCACTCTTTATAATGACAATCAGTCACTGCTTTTGAGTTGGATCTAGATAAGAAGAGCAAAAGAAAATATAGTGAAAAATAGAGAAAATATAATTAAGACAAGAAATAAATCTCAACCTGAGTGAATTTTTTTTTTTTTTTAAAAATGTCGTATTGGTCTCACAGAAACAGGTTTAAAAATAAAAAAATTAAATTGTTGAAACACCCATCAGTGTCCGACATCCCCCATCATCCCCTACTTCACAGGTCAGCATCACATATCAGGCCTGTTATCCCCCAGGACCACAAAGTTGTCACGACAACCGGTGTGATTCTGATTCTAAGCAGCTATGACAAGACTCCGCCTCAAGACAGCAGCTGCTGAAGCCAACAGCCAATCGAGGAAGAGCAAGAGGGAAAAAGATGACATCATAGGCAAATTAGGGCAAGTTGCAGCAGGACTTTGTTTGGTGTTGCTGCCCACAGTGGAATCGTAGGAAGGCTGGGGCAAAAAGATATATGCTCATTCAACACAAACTCACGCGGACAGCTGTGCATAGCAAACTAAAAGCTTCTTCTATAAAATAATCTGCTTTTATCTATTCGTATTAGTCTTGAAATGTTAAAAAATACAAAGTAAAGAAAGATTTAATTAATGCTTGTTATCTTAGTCACAGTTTGCCATTTTCTCCAAATCCTTATATTAACCTGTCAAGTAATTTGTACATACACAAGAATGTACCATGGTACAGTGATAGTATCAGACAGTAATATCATGGTATTTTGAACCATGCTACCTCAGGTTTACCATATTTATATTATATGTTATTTACAATATACTTCAAAGAAAACTGTGGTATTACAATCATATTAGTGCCCAAATAACCTACAAAAAATCTGAAGAAAAAGCAGTCAACTAAAAGAATAAGTAAAATCTACAACAATCATGGTAATATCATGCTACTTTTCTTAATCTAGAACACTTTTTCAGCTTTCTTGGTTCCAGAAGTGTATTTCCCATTTAGTATTTCAATAGGGATTTCATAAAATCCTTTATATAAGAGTTCTAAGCCATAAACCAAACCAACCAGCTCTGAGTTGAATCACAACATTACAAACTTTGATTTGAAGCAATAAAGTATTTGAAAATGTGAAAAAAGGAGACTGTACATCTTTAATGGGTGCATAAACTACAATCCCATGAAACATTATATATGTATGATATAACTGAATTAGGGGCGGCACGGTGGTGCAGTGGTTAGCACTGTCGCCTCACAGCAAGAAGGTCATGGGTTCAAACCCCGGTTGCCCCGGCCTTTCTGTGTGGAGTTTGCATGTTCTCCCCGTGTCTGCGTGGGTTCTCTCCGGGTGCTCCGGCTTCCTCCCACCATCCAAAGACATGCAGGCTAGGTTAATTGGTGTCTCCAAAAAATTGCCCTAGGTGTGGATGTGAGTATGAGTGTGTGTCTGTATATGTGTGGCCCTGCGATGGACTGGCGACCTGTCCAGGGTGTACCCCGCCTTTCGCCCAATGTTAGCTGGGATAGGCTCCAGCCCCCCGTGACCCTGTACAGGATAAGCGGTTGAAGATGAATGAATGAATAACTGAATTAAAAACTATGGAAAAATATATAAATATCCATTTAAAAGTTTATGATTATATGTATTGAAACAGTATATTTATTCAAATGCATTCAGATATATGTAAAAATATAAGAAGCTTGAGAGTGTTGAAGACTGATTTGATTGTATCATTCACAGTGTGCAGTTGCTGCAGAGCTCTTTTGGTGTGCTTTGTTTGCTGCAATTCTCTGATTGGTGGATTTCCCCTTTCAGGATCATGGGTAGTGAAGTTCTTCACCAGAAATTCCACTAATTCCAATTATTTTTTTAATTACTTTGAAATAATGCAGTCTGATGGCCATATCCATATTGATTAACAACCACGGAGCTCATGGTAGCCCCCTTTTCTCCCCAATTTGGAATACCCAATTCCCACTTCTCAGTAGGTCCTCGTGGTGGCGTGGTTACTCACCTCATTCCGGGTGGTGGAGGACAAGTTTCAGTTGCCTCCGCTTCTGAGACCATCAATCTGTGCATCTTGTCTCGTGGCTCGCTGTGCACGAAACCGCGGAGACTCCCAGCGTGTGGAGGCACATGTTACTCTCCGCGATCCACGCACAACTTACCACATGCCCCATTAAGAGTGAGAACCACCAATCGTGACCACAAGGAGGTTACCCCATGTGACTCTACCATCCCTAGCAACCGCGCCAATTTGTTTGCTTGGTAAACCTGGCTGGAGTCACTCAACACACCCTGGATTCGAACTCGCGACTCCATGGGTGGTAGTCAGCGTCAATACTCGCTGAGCTACCCAGGCCTCCCTCTGTCTTTAAAGGTTTATACGTTTCAAAAATCAATTCACCCATAGAGAAAAAGAATGGGATTTAATTTCCTGAGCCAGACTGTTGCGCTCTATTACAACAGGAAGTTTGGGCAGGACATATCGAATGGCTTCTCTCTTTATTTTTTTAAAAAGCAATAGGTTTTAATTACATCACAACCTTAAACCATGACTTATTACTTGCTTGTCGGTTGTAGGGGGAAAGCATTTGATTGGACAATTTATTTAATTATTTTTGTGGAACAAGATGAGTAATCAATAATTTTGGTCTGGTTTCCCAGAAAAGAAAGGCTATCAATTTTAAATGTGTTTTTCTGCTAAAAGATAATTCCTCTAAATGAAGCTGGGTGGAATAAAAAAATCCTTGCTATGTTTTCCGTGAATTCGCCAATCTGTGAAACAGCAGATCCATTCAGTCTGGCTGCCTCCCTCCCCCTCTCTCCTGGCAGCTGCCTTTATTAACATGCATCCTCTTAGCCAATAAGGCTGTAAGTTCTTTGTGACATCACTGGCTAGGGAACAGTAGGCAGGCAGTGAAGCAGGCAGGCTGCTGACTGAAGCCAGTGAGTCCAGGTTTGGGGGTCAGGAACTGGTCTGACAACAGAATGGAGAGACTGAGCGTGCATTAGCTTTCAGGAATATATGCTGTGGAGGATGTACAAGGAAAACACACGGAGGCTTCCACGGATACAGCCAGGGAATGTCAAGACATGTTTCAGGTGAGTTGTTTCAAAGGGCTCCTTTTCTGTCTGCGATGACACGAATATGAATGAGAGAGAGAGAGAGAGAGAGAGAGAGAGAGAGAGAGAGAGAGAGAGAGAGAGAGAGTAGGGCTAGCCTTTTTCCTTGGCTTCCAGAATTCAGCCCTTCTAAGGAGGATAGAAAAAGGAAGATGGTAGAGGAAAGAGAAAGAGATAGCAGCTGTGTTGAGGCATTGTCTTGTATGGAGGAGATGCAGTTGCATTCTGGGTGCTGTTGCTGCTGTCAGCTGCCCCTGCCCCATTCCAATGCCACATCCCCAAAATGCATCTCTGCTGATGTCACAAAAATGATTGTTGTGGGTGTGTGTGATCGCTTAATTGAAGCAGCTGCAGAGCAAACACAATAACATTAAGGGGGGCATTAAGATTAAAGGCTGAATTTGTTTCTGTGTGGATGTGTCCATTCCACCCATTGAATCTTGGCTTAAATTGAACCCTTGTTCTGTAGGTGCTACAGCTGGATGAATGTAGAAAAGGATGAAAGGATGGATAGTTAGATGGACAGATTTGTGTCATTGCTGTTTGGACATGGCCTTTTGTTAGGCTGCCCATGTCTGTATTTGGGCTTTTTATAGGGACGCTTCAGAATGATTGATTTTTACCTCTGCCAAGCCTGCGCAGACTCACAAGAGGCCATGCACACACTCTAAGAGTCTGAGATATTGCCAATGCCATCTCCTTAGAAGTGATGGTGGAAACAAAGAACAAGGACAAGTGATCTGTGTATTTTCCTGACTGGGTGGGGGATTAGATTCATTAACATATGTTTCCTGTGGGACAGGAGTGTTCATGGAGTTTGTGTTCGTGTATATATTGTATATGAGGGGTGAGGTTTATGGTGATGTCTGGGGGCTTGTGCACTATAAACACCTGACAGCTAAACTTCAGCACCAATATAAGAAATTAGGATTTATGTCTGATACATATGATATTATGAAAATATATTTTTTTAATGTTTTGAACACTGTTACAACCGATATGATGGCCAATGTTACATCTATAATACTTTATCTGCTTTTTTATTTTTCACACTAAAGAACCAATCTAGAATGAAATCAGGTATTTATATATAATAAAATATTATATGGTAGAAAAAAATTATAATGAAAGCTAAGGTCTTTCTAGGGATGCACAGCAGACTATATTGAAATGTTGACCTTTACAATAGCTGATAATTGTATTTAGGCATCAAAACTTAAGATGTATTCAGTAGAAAAGATAGATAATTGTTTATGAGCTCAATCGATAGCATTTGTTGCATGAAGTTGATTAACACAAAAAAATTGACACATTCCCACTTTTCTTAAAAAAAAAAAATCAAAAGTTGAGGTTACAGAGAAGCACTTACAATGCAAGTAAAGGGGGGGTCAATTTTTGGAGGCTTCTAATTTTATATGTAAAACATTTTGTAAGTAAGCCAGGTCAGCATAGCCATAGAACAAGAAGCCCCAGTGTATGTCTCTATATACAGTACACTGTGTGTGTGTGTGTGTGTGTATGTGTGTGTTAGAGAGTACGTTTTTCCACACAGTTGATATTAACATTTTGATCCTATATAGAGCCATTTGTGCTGACATAACTGTTATATACCTTCACACTTTGACATTTGACCTTGCCTGATTTGAAAATATTTTTAAATATTTTTAATTATGCATTTGAGACGTGCAGTGCACAATAATGTTTCTAGCTGTGTCCAAATGCAATATAATTTTGCTCACTGTTTCCCAATACAGTGAACTAGAGTTACTAGTCTGGGGATTTTTGGGAGTGGAGTGTCTATGGATACCAGAGACAAATATATGGAATGGGATTGAGTGATGGGAGTAAAAGTGTATGTGTAAGTGTGTCAAGTGTGATGAGGGATTTTCCAAATGGCAGGATGATTTTGGGGGTTGTGGCAAGCTGAATGTTTCAGCAGCTGGTGAATGTGTGCATTTGCATATATAATTCTGTGTCTGAAGTGTGTGAGGGGGCATCTGTTATGGACTATAATAAAAAGTATGTTGTTGGTTTTGGTGCCTTTGCATGCTTGTGTATTTATGCTAAATATCTCTCTTAGGCTTAACTCCACAAAGTAGGTTTAAACTGATGCAGAAATGAACAGAAGGACTGAACATTTAAACGCTGTGGTGACTAGACTTGGGTGTTCCACAAGGCTCTGTTTTAGGTCCCTTTCAGTTCTTTACCGACACAACATAAAATAACAAGAAAAGGGGTTTTCAAAAAAATAATAACACAACCTAATTCATTAGGAAATTTGCATTGCCCTTAATTAACTTTGTTGGAACTTGGACTAGCTACATACTTTCTCGGCATTCTAACATTATCAAATATTTTGCTTGCTGACCACAACTGTTAAGATTATCTGCCATTCATAGGTTTGTAAATGGACTGTGTGGCCTCATAATCTTCTTTTTATATGTTTATTCTGTCCATTTCTATCTTTCTCCCCTTATTAGTCATCAAATAAATAATTTATTTGCATGCGCTGTCTGTGTTGTTTTAGCACCTGATTTACTAAAGGAAATAGGCAAATCAGGTAATGGCAACATGACCAAAAAAAACTGCAGAGCACAATTTGTAGGGAACAAATCATGATCTTGTAGGTTAGAGTTTGTTGGGAATGCAGCTGACTACTACTATCTACCACCACTGTACTGCTCTACAATACAGGCACCTGAACCTCTTTAAAATGCAGAGTGCACTCAGCTACACAGCACATTTCGATATATATCCAGTTATAACACTCTTCTCCATATTTTGATCATCATTTGAAATACTGCTTGCAAATCTTGTGCAACTGTTTAGTGAATTTGCACCTTTATGGTTAAAAGGAAATGGAGAATATTATTTGGAAGTTGAAAGTCCTTTGGCATGATTGAGACTGTCAGAGTGCCAAGTGCAAATGTAATTATGGAACGCACATTGGCTCAAATTGCTCTCTTTGGTTATTCTATGGTGTTGGGATGTTAAATAGACTTTCAGATTGAGTGTGAGTACTGCAAAAGAGCAAAAAGAGAGGTAGCACATCTAGTTAGTGTGCAGACACATTTTTGGAAATGATGTTTTTCATAGATAATATTGTAAACACAAGATAATATTCTTCATTTCCTTCATCTTTACAACGGCAAAATCTAAATATTTATGTATTTGCTCTGATATGCCTTAAAAGGATGTTTTTTTTAATTTTTATAGCCAATTAGATTCAAAATTTTAAATGTAAATTGAATTTAAAAAATAATCAAGACATGTTTACATTAAATTTTTATTTGTCCCAATTCAATTAGTGTTTATATATATTTATACCCGTATCTAGTGTATGTGTATTCTACATTGTGTGTATTGTGTACATTTGTTATGTAAATTGTTGTGTAAGTTTGTTATGTAAATTGTTTTGTGTAAATATGTTGTTTATTGTAAAGTGGTTTATGTCTCGTCACTGTCATGACTGCTATGTTACTCGGAACTGCACAGAAGAATTTCACCTGCTGTTGCACTCGTGTACACAGTAGTGTGACAATAAAGTGATTTGATTTGATTTGATAAATGATGCACAAGTATTTAACTACATATATTAGTCTGTTTCATTAAAATATATGAAAAATGCCACATGGAAAATTCAGAGAAAATGTTTTTTTCATGAATATGTGTTATTTTGCTCAGACTTAATCTCTAGACAGATGAAATCACCTAAGACAAGTATTAACAATTGCATAAAAACACACACGCAAGGTACTGAATAGACTTAGCACCAGTGTTAGAGCCTAAGGAAATATGATACACTCAGCCGCACACATACAAACATAAATGATCCTCTGCCTCACCACTATGGTCACATTGTCACATTTAATGCATGTGTGTCTGTGTGCCATTGTAAGGTGCTTGTAGGGCCCTGGTTGCTATACTGGATTAGCATATAGGATTGAGTGCCATCTGGCAACCGCCTGCAGAGAGAGAGATGGAGAGAGAGAGAGAGAGAGAGACAGGCACTTACACACAAATCCCACATACTCTACCTTTCTACTTCTTACAGAGTATACTAGAGATTTCTCTACTATTGATTTATTCATCTCATAGTCAACGGCTACCAATCGTACACTTGCTCAGCACTATCGACAGCAGAAGATAAGAATGTGTTCTTGCATTTAAACACAGCTGGACAGAGCACAACTTCGAAGGGAACTCGAGGCGTGTTTTTCTACATTTCAAACGGTTTCACTTGACACAGTGACCTAAAAATGCTGTATATTTGACGCAAAGCAACCAAAGTGAGACGGTCCAGAAAAGCGTATGTATGACGCAGGTGTACATTGACACATGCTAGGATGTTTTATAAATATAATATATATTATAAAAAGAAAAATTCAGGTAATTAAAATGCATAACATTATTGTGGCAGATCAGTAAAGCATGAAGCTAAGTAACCGCTAGCTAGCTAGCAATACAGCTAATATGATATGGGGAGTACCGAACAAGACCGCACTGATTATGCAGTACAGCTAACAACTAAACACAACAGCAACTCCTGACAACACTACCATTGCTGTTTATTTAGCTCTGCCACCATTAGTGTATGAGTGGGAGCGTGAATAGGTGATTGGGACACAGTGTAAAGTGCTTTGGTAACCTCTAAGGTTAAAAAAGCGCTATATAAGTGCCATTTACCATATATGTACTATTAATTGGATGGGTATTGTCAAGTAATGTTGTAGTCAAAAAACAAGTAAATTAAAATGCAATGTCAACGAAAATTAAAATGCACGTTAAAAATAACACGTATGACACATATGCGAAATGTAACTTTTGATTTATTCAAGACCGTTACCAAGAATAAGATGACTTCAACAACAGCAAAAACATTTGCACTCACCCGGAGCTTACCTAGAAACTAATACTGATGGTCTACATAAAAGCTATCACATTTTTATAAATTCACATGTTATTATTCAGAAAAACAAGTGGTGAAAGTTGGCTTTTTATAAAATGTGCTCTGCTGGTGTTCAGAGATTTCATGCATACATACACACACACACACACACTGGTCTTTTCTTTCCATCGTTAAAAGCAGATCCTTGTCCATTGGGTTGCATGACTACAACAAGAACCGAATATAATAAGAATATTATATATATTACAAGTAATGATTTGCATTAGAAACACAGACGCGAGGGGCCTGGGTAGATCAGCGAGTAAAGATGCTGACTACCACCCCTGGAGTCGTGAGTTCGACTCCTCGTGGTCGCTATAATGTGGTTCTCGCTCTTGGTTGGGCACGTGGTGAGTTGAGTGTGGATGCCGCGGAGAGTTGCGTGAAGCCTCCACATGTGCTATGTCTCCGTGGTAACACACTCAACAAGCCACGTGATAAGATGCGCGGATTGACGTCTCAGACGTGGAGGCGAGTCACTACGCCACCACGAGGATTGGGAATTAGGCATTTCAAATTGGGGAGAAAAAAGGGGAGAAAAAAAGGAAGCAGCACAGATGCCATGATTTCTTCCTCTCTCACCCAACACCTCGATGACGTACATCTACAGCACCCCCAGTGGACTCAATTGTAACTGCGAGATTTGATGAGCGATTCAGAGGGAAAACTGTATTTCAGCACTAATCACAACAGCCAAAAGCACAAAGGAACATTAAATTGTGACATGCAAGGATTTTTTTTAATAATCGAGTAGCTGGTGCAGAACGATCACTCAAATACTTGTGCATATCCCAACAATTTACTAAAAAACAATTCAGGATTCGTAGCGCTGCCGCGTCCACTAATTTTTTGACACGGGCCAGAAAGTCTTTCAGTGGATGTAATTAATTTTAGGCTACAGAACTTAAGAAAAGTACCAGTTAATTAGCTGATACATGTCAGGCCAAAACCAGAAGAAGAACATTGCATTAAGCATTTAAAAGCATTCTTGCCATTGCTTTGTTGAAGCGTAAATGTTATGCCATGTTGGTTGTGGAGAGTACCAACTTATTGATTAAAAATAATTAATAGTTTAAAACCAGAACAAACCTGTTGTGATTTATGTATGATTAAAACCTAAATATGCTTCTTGAAATGAAAAGGAACCTTGCCCTGTGGAGTTTACTTGTAAACAAACAAGTTATGTTTAATTCATTCTTGAAGTGTAACAAACACGTGGAACGCATTTCCATCCCCATTTATGGTATAATGTATATCATGCTAATTATCCTTATCGAACAATATATAAAAAAAATATTGTGATAGTATTTTTTACCATATCGCCCAGCCCTAATGTAAGTATGGATGTGTGTGTGTGTAATGTGAAGTCTGTTGGGTCGTTTCTTGTGAGATGGTCAGATTTGACATGTAATGTTAGCCAAACCAGTATCAGTATGGGGTTAATGAAAGATCAGGTTCCATCTGTTACTATGTGTGTGCATGTGAGCTCATATGTGTGCTAATTTTTGTTTTCAAATGGACCACTTCTTGCATGTCTATGATGTTATGTTTAAGTGTGTGCATGCAGAAGATGACATTGAGTGCATCTTTAGTGAGGAAGGTTTTCATGAACCTAATGCTGCAGCAGAACGATTTACTGCTTTATGGTTTGTCAGTATTACAGCCGTCTCAGCGGATAATCTCACACACACGCATGCATGCACACACACACACACACACACACACACACACACACACACACACACACACAGAACTGACCCTCACCCATCAATACTGTCTGTTATTTCCCAGTAGACTACCTTTGATTTTTCTGCTAATATCTTTAAATATGCTAATAACCTTTAAATATGTACCTTGTTTAGCATATATTTTTTTGCATAAAATAGCTTTAAATGAACATTGCTATGTATATTATAATCATATGTCTACTTTTACCCAATAAATCTGTCACATCATCACAGTGGACTTGCCCATTGAGCGAGTCCATTACAAAAAATGTATATGGTAACCACAATTTCAGTGAAATAGTTATAATTATTGTTCCCAGAGGGGTGTGATAAGGGACCATCTGAAAAGTCCACACAAATGACAACCACCATTGCAACAAACTTGGACTTCAGATGAAAGACTTGTGATCATCTCTGATTGTTACTTCCATAAAACCATAATAAATGAATACAAGATCCCCTTCAAGCATTGTAAGAAGCTTTTGTTTATCTTTCGGCACATTACTGCAGTTTTATTGAAGTACCAGAAAATGTGCATGGTGCTTGCCCATGCAAAAGTTGCCGTGATGCTAGAGTGTTGTGGGTGGTGACCAAGGCTTTTCCCATTACCAAATTCAACCACATTTTCCATGATAGTAGTGATAGTTAATCTGTTCTCACAATAGTGTAGCTTTTGCCATTACAAGATACTTTTTTTCCAATGAGTAGCAGTGCAGCTTCACAAAACTACATTTGGTTATCATAATACTGTGATTTTTATTAGGTGTGTGTAAGGCAATAATATTCTACTTCTGACGCAAACATTTCTTCTGTACACCAGTAATGAGTGTGTTAACCTCTGATCACTGTTGCTACCTCTTTTGTTATAATGTCAGTTTTACCAGAGAGATGTAAAAAAAAAAGCAGCTTACCACAATGTACTAGCCAATGGTTTTAACTGATGTTTTTAAACCGCAATCTTGCTGGAATGCAGTTTACCTCTTGTTTTTGTCACTGAAATAATTGTGTTTACAATATATCCCATTATGGAAATTTATATTGGTGTGACACTGGTGGAACTAGTAGCCATTTCATGTAAAGCGAACATGAATTGGGATACTAAATAAAGGAAAATGAGGTTAAATCGGGACAGTAATGTAATGGCCCCTAATGCCTTATAAAACTATACCCATAAATGAACAATGAAACTGTGGCAGCACAAAGAAAATCTATCACTTAATTCTCATTTCATTCTTTTTAAAGAGGGCAATATTATTTGCTTCAGTATTTCAGTGCCATCAATGGCCATTTCATCAGCCATGCAAAAGATTGCAACTTTTCTTTGTGTTGCTAAAGACTGCATTGTACATTTGATTTACATTACAAAAGCTGATTGAACGATACAAACTTTATTGTTGTTCTCTTAATATCAAGTTGAATTACCTTTTCAATACCAAAATGGCATTTAAAATAACAGATAACAAAGAACGTTGAACATTTAAAAAACTTACGTGTACATCAACACCATAGCAACATAGCTAAATATAACATTTAGTTGATGTGTTAATATTTAAACGGTAATTATGCCACGGGGTCACTCCTCATTACAGATTAGTACAGACGTTAAAGTAAGGCTAGACTAATTTTATCAAGCCAGCTACTAGACTAAAACAATAGTATGCATGTTTTTCTTCTTCTTTTTTTTCCTAAATATATCAGCAACACTTACATTTACATTTATGCATTTGGCAGACGCTTTTATCCAAAGCGACTTACAGAGCCCTTATTACAGGGACAATCCCCCCCGAAGCAACCTGGAGTTAAGTGCCTTGCTCAAGGGCACAATGGTGGTGGCCGTGGGGTTCGAACCAGCGACCTTCTGATAACCAGCCCTGTGCTCTAGCCACTACGCCACCACCCAAAAAAAGTAGACATATGATTACATGATAGGGGATATTTTCTGGATAGCAAGGTTCTACTACAAATGTAATAACCACAAGTTCACTCACACCGTAAGGGAACATACGATTGCATCAGTGATTCCGGTGGGTCTTAAAAAGGTCTTTAAAAGGTCTTAAAAATTCTTAATTCACCCTTCTGCAAAATAAGGCCTTAAAAAGGTCTTAAATTGTATCAACAAGTCTTTAATTAATAAGGTCATGGCATTAAATGTCGCATGAGGGGTTGTTTTCTGGTTGCGGGATTGTTTTCTCGTTGCGTTTAAGTAGGGTGACCAGACGTCCCGTTTTGAAGAGGTGTGTCCCGTTGTCCTGACAATTCTCTAAACATTGTAATTATGTCCTGGTTTCAGCTGGTAGACTCACTGATTTTTTTTTTCTACTTACATTTGATGAACTAATTTTCCTTCTCGCTATTGTCTTTGGTATCGTTTGCAGAGAAGAGTAGGAATTTCAAAGCGTTGCACGTTGATTTGACGATACTTTTATACTAGTATTTCTGAAAATCTGCTGAAATGTATCTGGATACCACGGCAATGACGTCATATGCTTGCCAAGCACTCTTTGTCATCCTGTCAGTCAGTGCAAGTAGAAATGCATTTATATGTTCAGATGTGGGGGTTGTATTTTGAATTTTTGTGAAGTCATTTCATAATTACACGTGCAATATGACATCACATGGATTGGATAGGCTACATGGAATTTGTACATTAAAAAAAAGCTCAAATGTGGGTAATCGTGAAAAAACTAAATCTAAAATCAAATATAAATTTTCACAAACTATATAGCCTATACAGTTAAGTGCAGAAGTTTGCATAACCCTTTTGTTTTTATACGTTTCCACACCCCTTTCAGAATATATACAAACAGCCTATAAGAGATTACTTTTTATGTAGTACTGCCCTTCGATAGCTACATAACACAAAATGTACTCTTATTTACACAAATCATACTGTTCAAAAGTTTGCACCCCTTGGTTCTTACATTTCTTATGTTGCCTTCTTGAGCATCAATTGTTCGCACCTTTTGTAATAGTTGTGTATTAGTACCTCAATTGTCAAAATCTAGACCTCATATATATAGCCATTGTTGGGAAGAACTCAAATGTGCAGAAGATGCTGAGAAACCAAGGTTTTAAGGTTTTTTCTTAAGAAAAGTGGACATCTTCAATGCTTAGGACAAAGCAGGGATGCCCCCGCATGATGTCGGATGGATCAGATGCAGTCTTCCGGTCCCTGGCGGATAGAATGCCCCACCGTGTTCTTGGGAAACAGAAGGGGTCTCCCCCACCCCTGGAAGCGGTTCTCCCGCCCCAGGCGGTCGGCCAGGAGCCCCTCGACACTCGCGGTCGGCGGTCTCATACCCCCGCGTTTCAGTCTCCTTTGCCCCTGACCGCCCCGGGCAGTCAGTTAGGAGCCCCTTCTCCCTTCACGGTTGGTGGCCGTTCGTCTGCTCTCAGGTGGCCAGGTTCCTCCGTCCTCTGGCGGATGGCTGCGGTTGCTCCATTGGGGTGGATGGTAGTGGCAAGGACTCTACTACGGTGCATCCCTCCTCCTTCACGTATTTCGGCACCAGTGTAATGGGTTAATGGGAAAAGAGGAGGCGAGAACCGGCTTGAAAATATAAATAATATTTTAATAAAAACTTAAACAAAAAGACAAACACACAAAGGTATCGGACAGCTGCCCATAAATCACTCTCTCTGTCCCACTGCAGTCTCCAGTCGGCCTTTATCCCTCTCTGAGGCTTGAGTTGCCTGATTAGGGGCCGGACATGTAGCATCACGACCCGGCCCCGCCCTCCGCCCTGTCACACTGTGCTTTCAATTCATTAATATTGAAATCATCATTGTACCACATTATTAAATACAGGACTTACTGTAAGATGATTACACATGTAATTTAGTTATTACTTCGAGATGCAAACGTTAATGTGTAGCTAGTGCAGTTTTAGAGAACTAATCATTGGCAACTTGAAAGCAAGTGTGGTGGGGTGAGCAAGAGTCAGACACAGTGGGTGTGATATCAAGCCTAGGAGAGATGTAGCCCTCAGCCTGTTTTCTTCAAATGTTTTAGTTCAGCTTGTGAAAATACAGCTCTTATCTCTTATTTGCATGCCAGCACAACGTTCTAATCCACTGCATTCTGCTTTACATCATCATTCTGCTACATTCCTCCAAATGTGCGCAGAAGATTGCTTTAGTGACTCCTGAGTATTTGTTTGATCTTAAATATGGTTTAAATCAAATTATCTGCTAACAATGACAACAAATTATGTGAAGTTGAAATGTGGTTAGTGGTAGACCAGGGGTCTCATCTGAGAGCACGTGCAGCAAGATGAAACCGAAGGTGTTTGTGAAATTGGACTGGACTGGTATGGCAGACTGATCTCACAGAGACATCAGAAACAGTAGGTTGACTTTTCTTTAGCTAAAATTGAACCATGCTTACCGAAATGTGAAACACTGCCCCCGGTGGCCAAAGCGGTAAGTGTCTTGGTGTAATGTCCATGAAGGGGCACCAAAAAGTACAGGCTGTAATACAGTGAAAGAATTACATATTCTATAAACTGTACCCCAACCCAAACCTAAAGCTAACCATCAGTGGAGTAAAAATGTAATGTTAGTGGGTGAAATGCAACCTCCAAACCACACTCACTGTCTTCCTATGTGATCATGCTGGGACTAGACCACATGAGTCTTCTGCATGGTTATATATTTTCCAAATTTGTGACATCTTATATGTCTGTTTAAGCATTGCACTTACTGATAAAGTACACCTTTCTTTCTCTCCGACTCTATGAGATGAGTGATGGAGAGGTGCCTCATTTCCTCGCTGACCTTGAGAGAAAGTGTAATGGAGTTTGAGGCGTCATAATGGGCAAGCAGTCTGGTGAGATGCTGCAGGCTGTATGTTAATAGTTAAAAGAACAGTAAACTGGCACATATACTGTATAATATAGGACCAGCATTTCATTTTTCTCAGCTATCCCTAGAAATGACTAAGAAATCAAATGTGTTATCCAGTCAGCTACACTGGTTGTGACCAAGCTTTATTATGGTATGCTTTATTTATAATTTTATTCAAATTGAATTGAAAATTAAAATATAATTTGTGTTTCTGTGACAGGTGAAATTCTCCTTTGTAAGGGAAAAACAAGTGTATGTATGACTTGTGTATGACAACAAACAAGAAAGCAATATGATTTTTTAAGTTGTTCAGCTAAAAAACAATCCGTAAATCAGTAAAGTAATCTGATTTCAATTTATAAAAGTAATTAGTAATTTGTATTTGATTGCTTTCCCCAACTTACACAAAACTGACTGTCACAAACTTCTCCTGGTCCATTGGTTGTGTTTGTTTATGTAGTATTATCCCAAAACACGTAAGGTCACAGACTTTTATACATACAGTATATAGCATGTGCCTTTGGTGTACTTTTTTGCAAAATACTTTGATTTGTGACACTCTGACAACCTTCACTAAGCAAAATGGCTCTGAAACCAACAGACCCAATAGTGCAGTGATCCACAGACTGAGCTCTGCCAGTGTTACACAAACACATGTGTTTGACACTCTACTTTAATATAACTCATCATCTCTAGTAGAAAATCATGGATCAACTGGAGTGAGATGGTGATTAGCACCCACATCATTAATCCCTGTCTGCTCTCTATCACACCACACTGTATGGGATGCAGATAATGCATGTGTGTGTGTGTGTGTGTGTGTGTGTGTGTGTGTGTGTGTGTGTGCGCGCGCGTGCGCGCGCAAGAGAGAGAAAGAGAGGATTATATTTCAGAGTTTTGTTGTCAGTTATTATGCAAATTAGTGCAAGGGAAGGTGTACAAGATTAGAAGATTAGTGAAACATTGTATGCCAGCAGCAGACATATGGAAGTGTTACAGCAGGTGAACAGATAGTATGACACTGAGGTAGAGAGGTAGAGAGAGAGAGAGAGAGAGAGAGAGAGAGAGACATGAGGGAAGAATACAGGGTGAGATAAGAAGGCCACTGCAGTATTAGTCATTCACATTCATCTAGACACTGAAAAGAGCATTATTCTTTGATCTGAGAGAGAGTATGTTTATAATAGCGTAGTACTGTACTACTAGAACTTTTTCTGCAGTATGCATAGCCTACAGTATGCATGTAGTAATTTATATAATACATCCACATATATATTTATAAAAATATAAATTAAATTAAAATATTTCTCCAGACTGGAAACACTCAAGTTAAATGACTGTTGCTGGTTAATTAATATATATATATATATATATATATATATATATATAATAAAAACATATTCGGACAATTAAAGTGCATTACATTCCTGTAGCAGAAGAGTTAATCATTAATAAGACAATACAAAAAGCAGCTTTAGAATACAATGTATTGTTTATTACCATATTATTGATCAAGTCAATCATTTACACACAGTTCACAGCAATCCATTTCACAAGTGAATTTGTCAATCAGTTTGAGATTTAATATGAGGGCTTGTTTAAGGACTCCGTCAATTTACACCTGCATCAGGCATGCTTGTGTAGCGTCTCGGGTGCGTTGCGTCATAAACATAACATTTTTAGGTCACTGTTAGGTCAAGTTAAATATAGTTTAATACTTAGAACACATCTTGAGATCCCTTATTCGATTTGCGCTCCATCAAGTGTTTTGAACGCAAGAACATAATGCATGTTTGTGTTGTTCTGCTGCTCAAGGGTGTTTTTCTTCACTGTATAAACTGTGCATTGCCACGCAGCTGAAGTTTCACTTACTGCCCTCTGGAGTAAACAGGTGGTACTACAAGCTTGCATTTCTCAGGAATCTTCCATATTACGTTCCGGGGGCATTGCAATTAATGCTGTTAATTTTTTTTTACGTGTTTTTTTTTTTGTCAAATTAATCGCACTGAAATCAACAGCCCTAATATATATATATGCATATTTAAGCAATACCACACTCGTAATTATGCTATATGGCCCTACATCAGCACTGATGTGATTCAGCCGCAGGTAATTACAGCAGTGCTGATGTAGGGCCATATAGCACGATTACGAGTGTGATATTGCTTATATACAAGTACATTTTTAAAAAATTAGGAAAAACTGAGTACGGTCATAAAAACGCATTTGTGCATGGAACTACTTTATTATGCGACGGATCAGAATCTGCTGTTGCTGGTTCAAACCAAATGATGCATCCAAGCCTCCATTTGTAATTCAAAATGTTCACTTCAGAAATAGTATCACTGCTTGTGCTGTTTTTAACAAGTCATTGGATAAACAAGGATAGACGGATGGATGGATGTGTGTGTGTGTGTGTGAGAGTGTGTGTGTGTGTGTGAGAGTGTGGGAGAGTGTGTGTGAGAGTCGGAGCTTGTGCGATCACCTGTTGACACACCCAATCAGAGATGCTTACAGCTTTCTGAAGATCAGCTTTCTCAGTGGAATATAGACAGCCATGTCCCGGGACTGGCGAGCAAGTTTTTTTTTTTCTCCCCCAGATTCCCAGGAGGCAGGGTGGACCACCAGCTGGCAGAACGGCCAGAAGGGCAATGCCTCCCCTCCAGAGATGGGGGGGCAGGTCAATCCGGATGGCGCCCCTGCCTGAAATGGGTAAGGGAGGAGTGTGACGAGGAGGAGTGCATGGCCGGGCCATGAGGGTGTACAGCCAGCGCTGAGTCAACCAATCAGTGGGAGAGTGAGATAAAGGGGAGCCTGAGACAACAGTTTGAGAGAGAGAGAGAGAGAAGCACGCAGCTGCTGTGTGTCTCTGTGTGTGTGTGTGTGTGTCTTTTGTTATTTTAAGTTGAGTTTGTCATTAAAGTTTATGTTGACTGTTCAGCCGTTTCCCGCCACTTACTTGTCCAACTTACCTGTTGCAATGCAATACTAAAATATGCAAAATGTACTGCAAATCAACACCACATATACTTCTCAACAGCTACACATGTAAAGTACAAAGGCACATATTCTGAATTGACACATAAACATACATAAATATTTCTGTAGCATACAGCCATGGGATTAGATTGTCGAAGTCGAACCAAGATTCATATCAGCATGCATCCTCAACTAGGTGAAATCGAGGGGTCCATTGTAATGCTTTGTCATTTCCCAGGGTTTAAATATGGTTTTGTATTAAACGCTGAGGTTCCAGACAGTGACTTCAGTGTGTGTGTGTGTGTGTGAGATCCTTATTCCCTCTCCTTTATCTATCTCAAATGTGCCAGTCTGTGCCTTGCATCCATACGTGGTGGGGACAGAGAAGTGGAAAAGAAGGTGAATAAAACTAACATTTCTGAGTCATGTTTGAAGGGCTCCAGACTAAAAAAATGACGAAGGAGCCATTGGCTCCTAAACTGAAACACTTAGGAGACAAATAGCTGTTTTAGTTCCCACATCACAGAATTGCCCGATTTAGATTGTTGTTCAAAAACAAAATAGAAAGCCAAAGAAAAGACAGCTGAAAACTCATTAATAGGGCGTTTAATAGATATACTGTATAGTTGAGTACACACATTTGCATTCCCCTTTTGTCTCAAAAGTTTTCACACCCTTTTCAGAATTTATACAAATATAAGAGATAAAATATCTTTTTTCTTTCAATTTAGAACTGTCCTTCAGAATCGACATAACAGTTATTTACATAAAGTATAGTATGCATATAGTAGTGTGTTGCCTTCTTGAGCATCAATGAATGTTTGCACCTTTTGTAATGGATGTGTATGAGTCCCTCAGTGGTCCTAAGTATCAAAAGCTGGATCTCACATCACAAATAAATTATATATATATATATATATATATATATATATACTGTATATATATATATATATATATATATATATATATATATATATATATATATATATACATACATACATATACTGTATATATATATATATATATATATATATATATATATATATATATATATATATATATATATATATACATACATACATATACATACATACATACATACATACAGTGCATCCGGAAAGTATTCACAGCGCTTCACTTTTTCCACATTTTGTTATGTTACAGCCTTATTCCAAAATTGATTAAATTAATTATTTTCCTCAAAATTCTACATACAATACCCCATAATGACAACGTGATAGAAGTTTGTTTGAAATCTTTGCAAATTTATTAAAAATAAAAAACAAAATAAATCACATGTACATAAGTATTCACATCCTTTACTCAATACTTTGTTGAAGCACCTTTGGCACCAAATACAGTCTTTTTGTGCATGATGCTACAATCTTAGCACACCTATTTTTGGGCAGTTTCTCCCATTCTACTTTGCAGGACCGCTCAAGTTGGATGGGGAGTGACGGTGCACAGCCATTTTTAGATCTCTCCAGAGATGTTCAATCGGGTTCAAGTCTGGGCTCTGGCTGGGACACTCAAGGACATTCACAGAGTTGTCCCGTGGCCACACCTTTGTTATCTTGGCTGTGTGCTTAGGGTCGTTGTCCTGTTGGAAGATGAACCTTCACCCCAGTCTGAGGTCCAGAGCGCTCTGGAGCAGGTTTTCATCAAGGATGTACTGTATATATATGTATATGGGAGTGCATATATTAAATGGATTTTTTGTATATAATTATAAAAAAATCTTTGTCTTTCTTTACTGCAGCTATATGGCAAAGACACAGAGACTACAAGAGTGCAAATTCCCAGATGAAGTTTCCAATGAACAATCCCAATAAATAATAATAATTTAAAAAAAAGATTTGGCACATAACACAGGACTTTTCATTATAAACAAGCCTGAAATACACATGGGACTGCTATTTTGAAATGTCTGCACTCCCTTTTGTGAACTCACTGACAGCTGATTCACTGAGAAAATGACTCGAATTTAAACTGCTAACCTGATCTCCTGAGTTCAAACGAGCTCTTGCCAGATTATTTGTTATAAAGACCCAGTTCAAAAGAGTCATTTGTTCATGATTCGGACATCATGGCTCACGATGTGTTTGTTGTTGCATGCAGCCAGCAAGCTCATATCATCAACAGAAAGGGTGAAAAGTGGCGTGAGACACACTGGCACTCTAAAGATGCATTCAACTCACAAGATGATATCTGACAAACGCACATGAACGCATACATCCCGTGAAAACAATGACGTCATTCGCACGAGTATTACGTTTTCAGTCTATAGGCATGAACTTCCATAATTTCGTCCTTACCTCCAGGGCAAACAGACCAACATGAGATCACCATTTGGAATCCTTAAAAAGGTGGCGTGCTTTATAGACCAGGGTCACTTGTCACGTAGTAATAAACTAACCTCATCGTCCATCCAGACAAAATTGCTCAATGCTTTCGCCATCTTCATTGTTTGTATTCACCGCTCTGTGGGAGAATGCTTCACCAAACACATTTTTTAGTGACATCACCAACCACTGGCCTGGCATGCACAATACAGTGTTTTTTGTCATTTTCACAGATCTGTGTGAAAGGGGATCGTTTTGACAACGTTGTCGTCTGTACGCGAAACTTTTCAAAAAACGCAAAGGAAAAACTTTTCAGTTTTTAGTACATCATTGTCATGTAAACGTACCCTTAGTCGCAGTCTGGAGCCCTTGTCAAAGTCCCTTTCAAGGCAATTGATTCCACTTGGTGGCCATCTTTGGAATACTCCAGGGGAGCTATTTTATATTAATAAAAGTGGCATGACCATAACAATCCTATCTACTTTATTGGGGAGAAACCTAAATCTCCCAAATAGTAGGTCAACATTACAATCAAATAACATATTTCAAATCAATAGTAAAATATGACAACAATGGGATAATTATTTGTGCTTCTTTTGCTCAGATGAAGGAAAAAAAACCGCAATTTTTCAAGCTGGTCCAGCTAATGTGCATAGACTTTCTCCTTTACTAAAAGGTTATTGTTTTTTTTTTGTTGTTGTTGTTGTTGTTGTTGTTTTTTTACCTTCAAGGCGAGACTTCCTTTACTACATCCGCCAAATTGGCTGTTCCAATTTCGAAACAATTGATCTGTCACAGGCTAAGTAGTCTCTGGCCTTGTTCGCTTTTAGAGTATCATATTATTAGCATAGCAAAATGCTAACATTAGACTCCTGCCAGATCTTTTTTTGCGTACATTTGTATGATGTACGCACTTGTTAGGAATGAGCAGCCGGAGAGTGAGGATCTAAATGCAGCTTCTTTATTAAACATAAAACAAAGGAAAACACTGCAACCAAGAAATATCCACGATGGGGAAACACTATAAAATAACCACGAGGGGAAGAGGCTGGCACACGGTGACAGGCAGGAACAACATTCAACGATCGACAAAGGACTGACAAAACAACAGGGCTTATATACACATAGAACTAAACGAGGGAATGACAGACAGGTGGGGATGATGAGGGAGTGATTAGGGCCGGGAAATGTGGGAAACGTAGTTTATGGTGAAGGTGAGGGAAAAGCACAAGGCTGACAACAGGGAATCGTGACATAACCCCCCCTCAAAGGAGCGGCTTCCAGACGCTCCTCAAAGAAAAAATAAGAACAAACAAAACAAAAAAAAAAAAAACAATTGTCCAAGGGGTGAGGGAGGGGCTCGGGGCGAGCAGACAAGGGGCAAACAGGCAGTCCAAGAGGGCACAAGGGGCAAACAGGCAGTCCAAGGGGACACAAGGGGCACAGAGGGACAAGACTATGACAGAACGGGGGGGTGGCAAGGAGACAGATAGGGCAGGGACAGGGTCAGGAGGCCAGGGAAATGGCCGTGGGTCAGGTGGCCAGGGAGGCGGCCATAGAGCATGGACCGGGTCAGGGGATGGCCACTGGGCTAGGGCAGGGTCAGGAGGCCTAGAGGAAGGCCACAGGGCTAGGATAGGGTCAGGAGGTTTAGGAGAAGGCCACAGGACTGGGTCAGAAAGCCTAAGAGGAGGCCACGAGACAGGGTCAGAAGGCCTGAGAGGAGGCCACAGGACAGGGTCAGAAGGCCAGGGAGGAGGCCACAGGACAGGGTCAGGAGGCCAAGGAGAGGGCCACAGGACTGGGACAGGGTCAGGAGGCCAAGGAGAAGGCCACAGGACTGGGTCAGAAGGCCTGAGAGGAGGCCACGAGACAGGGTCAGAAGGCCAGGGAGGAGGCCACAGGACAGGGTCAGAAGGCCAGGGAGGAGGCCACAGGACAGGGTCAGGAGGCCAAGAAGAAAGCCACAGGACTGGGACAGGGTCAGGAGGCCAAGGAGAAGGCCACAGGACTGGGTCAGAAGGCCTGAGAGGAGGCCACGAGACAGGGTCAGAAGGCCAGGGAGAGGGCCACAGGACAGGGTCAGGAGGCCAAGGAGAAGGCCACAGGACTGGGACAGGGTCAGGAGGCCAAGGAGAAGGCCACAGGACTGGGTCAGAAGGCCTGAGAGGAGGCCACGAGACAGGGTCAGAAGGCCAGGGAGGAGGCCACGAGACAGGGTCAGAAGGCCAGGGAGGAGCCGAGGAGGACTCCAGGGGCGGTGCCATGGTAGGCGGAGCCAAGGAAGGTTCAGAAGGCGGAGTCCTTGGAAGCTCGGAAGGCGGAGCTCTGGGAAGCTCGGGAGGCAGAGCTCTGGGAAGCTCGGGAGGCGGAGCCCTGGGAAGCGGAGCACTGGGAGGCTCGGGAGGCGGAGCTCTGGGAATCTGAGCACAGGGAAGCTGAGCACTGGGAAGCTCGGGAGGCGGAGCACTGGGTGGCTCGAGAGGCGGAGCACTGGGTGTCTTGATAGGCGGAGCACTGGGTGGCTCGAGAGGCGGAGCACTGGGTGGCTCGAGAGGCGGAGCACTGGGTGGCTCGAGAGGCGGAGCCCTGGGTGGCGGAGCTCTGGGAAGCTCGAGAGGCGGAGCACTGGGTGGCTCGAGAGGCGGAGCACTGGGTGGCTCGAGAGGCGGAGCACTGGGTGGCTCGAGAGGCGGAGCACTGGGTGGCTCGAGAGGCGGAGCACTGGGTGGCTCGAGAGGCGGAGCACTGGGTGGCGGAGCTCTGGGAAGCTCGAGAGGCGGAGCTCTGGAAAGCTCGGGAGGCGGAGCTCTGGAAAGCTCGGGAGGCGGAGCTCTGGAAAGCTCGGGAGGCTCAAGAAGGGCTGGTTCTCGGACGGTCGAGGCTACAGGCGCTGGCTCTGGCTCTTGGACGGTCGAGGCTACAGGCGCTGGCTCTGGCTCTTGGACGGTCGAGGCTACAGGCGCTGGCTCTGGCTCTTGGACGGTCGAGGCTACAGGCGCTGGCTCTGGCTCTGGCTCTTGGACGGTCGAGGCTACAGGCGCTGGCTCTGGCTCTTGGACGGTCGAGGCTACAGGCGCGGGCTCTGGCTCTTGGACGGTCGAGGCTACAGGCGCGGGCTCTGGCTCTTGGACGGTCGAGGCTACAGGCGCGGGCTCTGGCTCTGGGACGGACGAGGCTACAGGCGCTGGCAACGCCGGCTCTGGGACGGACGAGGCTGGCAACGCCGGCTCTGGGACGGACGAGGCTGGCAACGCCGGCTCTGGGACGGACGAGGCTGGCAACGCCGGCTCTGGGACGGACGAGACTTCCAGCTCGTTGGCCGTGGCAGGCGTGGGCGTTGGCTCGTTGGCCGTGGCAGGCGTGGGCGTTGGCTCGTTGGCCGTGGCAGGCGTGGGCGTTGGCTCGTTGGCCGTGGCAGGCGTGGGCGTTGGCTCGTTGGCCGTGGCAGGCGTGGGCGTTGGCTCGTTGGCCGTGGCAGGCGTGGGCGTTGGCTCGTTGGCCGTGGCAGGCGTGGGCGTTGGCTCGTTGGCCGTGGCAGGCGTGGGCGTTGGCTCGTTGGCCGTGGCAGGCGTGGGCGTTGGCTCGTTGGCCGTGGCAGGCGTGGGCGTTGGCTCGTTGGCCGTGGCAGGCGTGGGCGTTGGCTCGTTGGCCGTGGCAGGCGTGGGCGTTGGCTCGTTGGCCGTGGCAGGCGTGGGCGTTGGCTCGTTGGCCGTGGCAGGCGTGGAAGAATGAGTCATGGAAGGCCGGGAGGTGACCACTGTGGGGGGTGAGATAGCGTCCTCCTCTGCAACACCCACGGTCAAAGGAGAGCCACAGATCCTCAGGGTCTCATCAAGGTAAGCCATGAGCGTCCAGCCTGGGGTCGCTGGTGGAAGAAGCTCCTTTAAAGAAGGGTCTAGATTCGCCCGGAAGAAACCGACCAAAAGAAACTCCGGGAAGTCAGACAGGTTGGCCAGCTCGAGAAACTCACGGACGTGGACCTCAATTGGGCGATCCTCCTGTCTGAGGCCGAGAAGCAGAAGATTGGCCTGTTGAGCGGTGAAGGCTGCTGGATCCATTATTCGGTCGGTCGTTCTGTTAGGAATGAGCAGCCGGAGAGTGAGGATCTAAATGCAGCTTCTTTATTAAACATAAAACAAAGGAAAACACTGCAACCAAGAAATATCCACGATGGGGAAACACTATAAAATAACCACGAGGGGAAGAGGCTGGCACACGGTGACAGGCAGGAACAACATTCAACGATCGACAAAGGACTGACAAAACAACAGGGCTTATATACACATAGAACTAAACGAGGGAATGACAGACAGGTGGGGATGATGAGGGAGTGATTAGGGCCGGGAAATGTGGGAAACGTAGTTTATGGTGAAGGTGAGGGAAAAGCACAAGGCTGACAACAGGGAATCGTGACAGCACTTGTTGCCTGAGTACCCCAAATCAGTCACTTATGAGATTCCATTACAGTTAGGATGCTGTCTTAGAAGGCAACTGCCTTTTTTGGTGCAAGACAACAAGGTAGCACACTATGTTTTGAAACAGCTAATGTACATACCACTGAGGATGTTTTGAGCTGTTTTTAAAAGGTTAATATACATAACATGTACAGTATATTCCATGTTTCTTGTTAGATTTAGGCAATCACTGTGGTCTCTGTGTAGCTTATTTTTCTCAAAAGGACATTACGGAGAAGAGAGACTAATGGATGAGGGGAAAGATGAGAGATTCAGGGAACCACTCTCATATTCTCTCACTCTCTCTCTCTCTCTTCGCTGGTCTTGGTGCTTGGCTCTAAATAGGTCAGAGTTTTAATGCTACAGTGGGGGATGTGACAGAGCTCTTGCTCTCAACTGAAGGAGGAAACAGGAACTGGGTAAACATCCAAACGTAAGACATTTATTTTGCCCACACATTTCAGTGTCACACATAAAGGGGTGCTTTTCAGCACCACATAAAACACATTGAAATACACACACACACACGCACAGACATCTTTGGGCATCTCTTTCTCTCTCTCTCTTTTAAACTGTGGCGCTGGCTCCTCCTTATCTCTCTCCCGGCTGATTGCTATAATTCTGCCCCAGCCGTCCATCCTTATCACTTGGCCACGCCCTGCTCGCCAAAGGGAATAAGGAGACACTATGGCGTCCATCTTTAACCCTCCCTACAGAAAAGACTGTTGCTGCTCCATATGGACTGTGCACACAGATTTAGCAGTGATGACCCACTATGACTAATGACAAGATATGAGCTGAGCCCATCTAATGCTACTAACATCACAAAACTACTATAGTGCTAACAGATGGGGTTTAAATAGAGTCAGATTCACTGTACATTGGCAGTACACTGATGGTAAAACACGATAATGCAAAAACATATAACAAAATACGATGGTAGTACAATACTTTTACAGGTTAATACAGGTTATTTTGAACTACAAGTCTAGATACTGTACATCTTCACTAGCATCTGTACCGCTGACTTATAATTGATGAGGCTAACAGAAACGATTATGTGTGTCTGCCTCAGGAGAGGTGATGTCAGTTCATCAGACTCATCCTATTTGAGTTACATTTAACATCTAAAATTCAGTGAGCATTTAAATGGAAATGGATGGCAAATATAAAATGATTCACACTTATAAAAAATACTGTTTGTTAAAATTGTTTTAGAAATGCATAGTTTGGTTTAATGGCACACTAAATTCATAGTCAATTAAAGACTGTAATGATATCCCATCTAGTGCTATATAAAGGCTATAGGCTGTGTGTGTGTATGTATGTATATATATATATATATATATATATATATATTTGTCATTGTATAAGTGCAATTATTATTGCACAGTTACAACGAAATTAGGTTTGTGACTCTCCTTACAATACTATAGAACAATAAAACAATAAATAAGATAAAATCAACCAAGTAAATCAAATAAAAATGACAAACATGAGAAGGAAAGTCCAACAAATGTAAATAGTGCAATAGCTCAGGTATGCAGCAACGAAATCAGTAGTGTCACTCAGTGGATTGATTCATAACAGTTATTGGAGGTGCATGCATAGATGGCCCTATAGCGCCTTCCAGAAGGAAGAAGTTCAAATAGATGGTGGCATGTGTGTGTGTGTGGTCCTTGCAGATGTTGACGGCTTTCCTGAGGCAGCGTGATCTATAGATTTCCTCTAGTGCTGGCAACTGAATCCCAATAATCCTCTGTGCGATGTGGACAACTCGTTGTGGGGCTTTCCTATCAGCGCAGGGATGCAGTATGTTAAGATGCTCTCAGTGGTGCAGTGGTAGAAAGTCACAAGCATGTGTTGAGGCAGTCCAGCTTTCTTCAGCATCCTCAGGAAAAACAGTCATTGCTGTGCTTTCTTGGTCAAAGCAGTCGTGTTTGTGGACCATGTGAGATCATATGAGATGTGTGTTCCCAGAAACCTGAAACTGGGCACTCGCTCCACTCTGTCTCCATTAATGAAGATTGGAACATATCCAACTTTCTGTGACCTTCTAAAGTCAATGATTAGCTCCTTGGTCTTTGCTGTGTTGAGGGACAGATTGTTCTCTGAGCACCAGCCCTCCAAATTCGGCACCTCCGCTCTATAGGCTGATTCATCGTTGTTAGAGATCAGTCCAATCACTGATATATCATCTGCAAACTTAACAATGGTGTTATTGAGGAATGCAGGAACACGGTCATTTGTGAACAGGTAATTGAGGATGGGACTCAGTACACATCCTTGTGGTGTGCCAGTACTCAGAGTTATAGCAGAAGATATGTGGGGACCCAGTCTCACCACCTGAGGATGCTCTGATAGAAAGTTCAGGTTCTAGATGGATGGATGGATGGATGGATGTATGTGTTACAGTTGTAGTTTGTTTTATGTTTTTTTTATTTCATTGTCTATACTAAAATAAAAACCATTTAAGAAACAAGGGCCATCACTGGGGTGGTACCTTAAAAGGGATCTTTTTTGCAACTTATAGTAAGAAGATACATATTTTATAACTTCATTATAAAGAATGAATTTTGGGTACAAAATTGTACCCTAAGGTCCTAAGACATGATCACACAAAGTCGGCATGTTGTTTTTGAGAGTTCCAGTGCACTACGATCTCCCACATTATGCTGAGTGTAACTTCCTTGTGGTGCAACAGGAAGTGCTTTGCATCAGCAGCATGGGAGACCCAGGTTTGGATCATGCATTAAAACTTGGAAGTTATTATAGTCACATAATCAGTCACGAGCATAATTGGAGGTTGTATATTGTAATGTAGCATAAAAGTTTTACTCTACTGATGGTTAGGTTTAGGTTTGGGGGTTGTGTTGGCTGGACAGTTGATAAAATATGCATTACTGTATTAAGCCTGCACAGCTCAAACCAACTCACTTCACAACTTGCTTTTGGCGCCCCTCTGTGGACATTACACCTGGTACATGGAGCTCACACGCCCATACGCCCAACAACACTTACTACTTTGGCCTCTGGAGGCAGTGTTTTTGCACAGACCGATTTAAACATTTTTTTACCTGCATCTTTTTTCTAACTGTGAATGGTGCTTTTTTGGCACATGTTTCTAATATAATTATGTATTAGCGAATAGGGACACATTTATTGTATTATTATTTAAAACAATTAGAAAGACAATTAGAAAGCTAGTTGTATGTCCTAATTCTATATATATGTATATGTTTGTGGTTTCGGTTGACATATTGCATTATTAAAAAGACATGATGTCCCCCGGGGTTATTTGTCAACTCTTTACCACCATAACTTCTCTAATTGAAGGACTTCATTTACTTTTAGGACATGTAAATCTCTCTTATATTTTTGCCAATTTTGTCAGTAGGGCAATTAAAATGTCAACCCTATTACCATGATTTTAAATGACAAAATATGACAAAATCACAAAATAATCACTTTAAAAATCTTGTTCTAATAAATACTTTATAGTGTCATGATCCAGAGCACAAACCTAGAAATATTTAACTGAACTGTAAAAATTACAACCCTATTAGCATCAGCATGAACTGACATATATTTATTAATTTAGCTTGCGATGACACAATACATTTCCTTAACACCTAATGACATTTCTTCTTTGATAAATTATTTATAATCTTATAGATGTGCACATTTTTCATAATATGACCTGACGATGACAGTGGGTGAAGAGAAGTGTTCATGTAATGTGTGTTTTTTTTTAACAATTAGTTAAAAACTGGAACTCTGAGAAGCAGATTAGTAATAGCTTTGATGAATGAGTTTTAAACACCTCCTATTACTCTTTCAATTGTATTCAGGCTTACTTAATGTGTGTTTCTTTATGTATTTGGGATCATTAGACATACATAAGTGTGCTTATGGGGTGTAGAAACTTTTGAAGGTCTGTTTGGGTGTGTGTGTGTGTGTGTGTGTGTGTGTGTGCATCTGCGTCTGTTGGGGATGGTTTGTGGCTCACGTATGGGGATTTTATCATTCTTTTTGAGTTCTGGTTGTGCCAGAAAAACAACAGTTAAAGTGTCTGCGCCACACCTAGATTCGTACAGTAGAGGAAAAACCCACTACCTGACTCAATGCATGAATGAATGCATCATTATTGTTGTTGAGTTTATGTCAGATGTACCCAACGAAGTTCAAACTGATCAATCTAAACTATTTCTAATAAGTCAATACACTTTACACACATATACATGATACACGTGACACACAGAGTAATTTTCATAGCAAACTTACATTTTCAATTTTACTAAACCTTTATCCTCAGCTACTAGTCTCCCATTACAAATATATATATATATATATATATATATATATATATATATATATATATATACTGTGTGTGTGTATGTGTGTGTGTGTATATGTATATATATATATATATATATATATATATATATATATATATATATATATATATATATATATATATATATATATATATATATATATATACACACACACACAAACACACACATTTTTGAAAATGTAATGCTGGGCATTCTTACCCACTATGTTTTACAAACATAATAGTGTTTTAGTGTCTAGTGTTGAGTTTGGTTGGCTGTACATATCTATCATATGTGGAATGGGGAAGTGAAAAAAAAACACATTTTAAAAGTGCTGAAATTGTACTCTATATATACTTTTTTTCCCATGTCCATCTGTGCTAACAACCTGTTGGATGCCATCCCTGATGGAATATATGCTTTCATAACGACACATCTGTGACATCCACAGGGTCACAGACTAATTACAACGGATTGCTACAGAAAGATGAAACCACATCTGAAAACACACGTGTTTGTTTACGTGGATGTATAAGAGTATATTTACCTCTCAATGAATGTTGGTAATGTTGTTATGAATGTTCAATGGTTTCCCTGAACTAATGCTTTGAGGAAATGTGTGTGTGTGTGTGTGTGTGTGTGTGTGCGCGCGCACTTGCATTTATGTGTAACTGAGATCCAAAGAGAGACCACAGAAAGAGTGCATATGTGTTAAATGGCCTCATTGTAAACACTCTGGTTATTGTTTGGAATGGAAGCGTACTGCAGGGTTATTCCTTGTGAAATTGACCAAATTTCCTTTTGTTAATTCTAATTTTAAAGAAGATGAACATAAATGCTGAATTCTGGGGCAAAACTACATGTAAAATAATAACCTTAGAAAGATGGCAGCATCATTATTAAATTTTTTATTGGTAGGTACATTATTAAAATCAGTTGATTTCAGCATCACTTGTTGCATTATATGCCAATAGTGTGAGTCAAAAATGGGAGGACATTTTTTTTTGGCATTGTTCTTACAAACTATAACTCCTATAACTCCAGTGCCTATAACTCTAAAAGTATTTAAGATATATTTTGGGCTGTAAATCGAATACAACTGAATAAATTGCATGAGATGCCGATTAATTAATAAAATTAATCTATTAATTTATCGCATATAGAAATATTTGATAAGAAAAATTATTCAATATATAATTATTAAATAATTATAATTATTTACATTTATATAATTATAAATATAATATACCATATATTATAAATATAATGCATCAGACGGACACTTTTGGAAAGTCACTTTGGTTGCGTCGTGTCATAAACACAGCATATATAGGTGGCTGTGTCAAGTTCAATGTAGTTTGAAACTTGAGATCCCTGCATTTAGAAGCATTAGAGCTCCGTCCAGTTGTATGAATGCAAGAACACATTCTCATTTTGTTCAGTCGCTACTGTCAAGTAAGCCTGACTGTGGCTTGTTACCTGTACAGCTGCTCATTGCCTATACAGCTGGAGTTTTACTCACTGCCCCCTGATGAAAAGAGATGGTACTTCATGCTTGAATTGCTCCAATGGTAGAAATATTCCTTATTACGGTTCGTGGACATGATTAATTGCATGATTTTTTTGTACGTTATTGTTTTATGTAATTAAATCACACTGAATTAGTGTGTTAAATCAACAGCTCTAGTTAATATACTTTTAGATTTTGGTTCTGAACAAACGTTTCTTTTTGTATCTCCATTTTTAATCCCCAAAAGTTAGGCCCCTATATGTTTTAATACTTAGAGGTATGGGGCTCTCAATGTTGCTCCATCCGTAAATTGTTCCATTTTACTCATTTTCAATGGTCGAAAACCAAATGTCAAACCAAACGTAAAAAAAACACATTTGTTTTAGCTGGGGACCTCTGGTTGAGTTGACTGCACAGAATATACTGTATACTACTTTAAAAATGGTAAGTGAAACAACACAGTGTGTTATGATAATCGCATATGTTTCAAACAGTAGTATGCAAGAGTAGTTGTCACATAACCACTACATTGTATTTGTATTCCTCATTTTGTACTCTGGTTGTATACTGCAGATTTTGGCAAGTGTAGTGTGTCACCTAGGCATTCCACAGATACAAACAATTCACAAACTGCACAAAAATAGAAATATACCGCTACGAATGTGGCCCATATGTCTGTTTATTTGAAGATCTCTTGTTGCTCAGACTCTAGGATAATACCAAAAATTATCACCCAGACAGAGCAATATTGCTGCACATAGTCTGAATTTTCCATTTGGGATCAATGAAGTCCATGAATCGAAAAGCTCCAAGCCCTCCTGAAATTGAGACTTTTCACTTCTCTGTAAATATTCACGGTTCCATCTCCAATCTGAAAACAGACTTTACAATGATTCTCGGTTTCTCTCTTTCCCTGCAGGCCATAGTGATTGCAGCTAAAGATGTCAGATAGTGTTGATATTGAAGAGAAGCCGCCTGCCCCCCCCCTGAGAATGAACAGTAGTTCCCGCGACCCTTCCGCACTTCACAGTTCCAAACCACTTCCAATGGCTCCAGAAGAGAAGAACAAGAAAGCCCGTCTCAGGTCCATCTTTCCTGGAGGAGACAAGAGTAAGTGCATGCCATCCACATGACTGCACAAGATTCACTGTAAATTTACTAGCTTAAAAACTACATTTCTTTATATGCTTAAATGAGAGCTTAAATCAGAGTAATACACTCTCTGGATGAAAATATAGACCATTTCAAGTGTGTTAACAATAACAAAGAAATTAGAATGCAACTATTTCTGAAGCACTTCCGTATCATTAACAGATCGTTTAAATTAGGCTCGGTTACATATTTGTGACATATTTTTCTCAAATAACCTCAAACGTTTATCTGAAGTGACTTATCAAGACATGTTGTTGATACTGAGCATCTACTGAGTATTTGTGTTCCTAATTTCTAAGTCGTTTAGGATAAAAGCATCTCCTAATTGAGTAAATAACTTGTGCAGCTTCATTCATTATAATAGGAGCAATCAATAGTCACTTTTAGTACTTTTATGGCACTTTTCCACTGCATGTTACAGTTCGACTCCCCTCAACTCTACTCGTTTTACGTTTCTGAGCTTGCATTTCCACTGCAGTTTAATGCCATCTCAACGTGGGTGGGATTATAGGCTGATCATCATAGTTGCACCGCCTCTACTGCCGTGACATCATCTTAAACACGACACAAACTGTTAGCTATTAGCTACTAGCTCATTGTGCTGAATAAAGCAGTTTTTGCAAGGTGATTTTACACAAGTGTAACAGTTAAATTGGTCTGGTTGTTTTAGAAGCAAGATTCCAGTAGCTGGTCAACTAAATAAAGTGAAGCTTTCAAGCAGACTATAGAGTTAACGTAACAAAATGTACCATCCTCCATTGTGGCTGAGTCCAAGGCACTCTCCCTCCCATTGCTTGCCGGTTTAGATGGCGTCCATTTGGTCGAACCACTTCCACTTTTCCTTGATGGTCCTGTAGTCACTTAAGTTTTTTTTAACTTTTCCCTACACTGTTGGTAGGTCTGGTGGTAACCGTGTGTGGCCAACAGCTGAGACACTTCCTGAGAGACTTTTTTGTTTCACTCATCGCTAACGATTGGACCGTCTGCACCTCATTTATTGACCATGGCGTGGTTTTGCGCACAGCCATTTATTTTTTCACAATTCGAAAGTCATGTGAACAAATTATACTCTTATCGCTGTTGCTAACTTTAAAATTAGCGGGTTGATGTCACGTGTCAGAAATCCAGTGATGCTGGTAGTGATGATTCTCCCTGACCAATCAGTGATCTGTAGGATTTTGACGTCACCTTTAGTATCGACATGGCTCGCTTGGAACCTCGACCGAGGTGGTACTAAAAAAGTAGCAGGTACCAGGTACTATCCACAGTGGAAAACCCCCCCCCAAAAATGAGCAGAGTTGAGTAAAAGTCGAGTTGTACTGTGCAATCAGCGCTTGATAGTGATCAGAAAGTTGTTGAGTGAGGGGGTTCTGCATATGGCGCGCCATTTTGTGGTCCGTTCTGCATAACCGGCATGTTTCACGGCCGATCAACTGGCTCGCTCGGTTCTGCAGATGGTCAGTCTGCCCCTGATCGGTCCTAAAGTGCGTCGGCCCACTGGGAACATGCCCAGTATGCCAGATTATCAGTCCAGCCCTGTGTGCAGTGGAAAAGCCCCATTAGAGTTCCACCTATCAAGCTTAGAGTGATTTTGCAGAAATATCATTCACCTACCAGACGTATGCTACAGTTTTTAGCTATTCGTATTCAGCCATCTCACTTCACTCAAGTGGTTCTTGCGTCCATTATCTGTTCTGTTTAATTTACGTTAGTTTCAAGCATCCAGACCCATTATATGACAATCGTGTTTGTGTTATTAACGTTAATCGTGTTAAAGCCACTGTGAATGAAGCGCCTACTGTCGTTGTTGTGAATGAGGGTGTGTTCCATGCTGAAGTGATCATCCCTATGTCTAATTCCCTTCGAAGACTTTACCATCCACTATTAGAGCTTTAAAGGCTAAAAGGTGTGGGGCTCAAAAATAAAGGTCATTGGAAACTCACTTTTTTAGTAATTTTGTGTAGTAATTCTGTTTGAAGCAATCTTACAGCATGAGTTTGACAACTAGCAGGAATTGTTCAAGGAACAAAAAGACGTCACTTCCTCAAAACGTATTGAAATTTTCTATTAGCAAATTAGCCCAAATATTTTAACTCTGCACACCAGTGTTTTCATGTTGAACACGCTGGCGTGCTGGCTGAATGGGATTTAGCTGACGGTCTCAAAGTAGGAGGAGCTCCAGGTCACACCAACCAATGACATGGACCAATGATAGTAGAAAGTGTTTAGCAGCCGGTAAAAAGTTTTCCCCCTCACCCCCGAAACAAACGCAAAAAAAAAAAAAAATGTTTTGGCCAGATTTTGTTCTTAATGACGTTACACCTGTTCATTCTTCAATTTCATAAGTGTGTGCATGGGCCTTAAGCCATTTATGAATCCATTAATAAAAAGTATTTGAAAATCGGTCAAAGGTACAAAGGTACAAGACTGTGTACTTAACATTAATGATCTACAATCCCATGTTGAAACAATCCAAACCTCTGATCTCCGGAACCTCTTTTACCTCTGGAACCAGACTATTGTTGACTCTATTAGGCCAGTGCTCTATTGTAAGTCCTACATTTGTTGATCTTGTACATGTGCTTTTATGCCTCGCAAACATAAACATATTTGGTTTTCTGTGATGTATTGAGCATTATTGTTAGAAATTGTGCTAATTTAAACTTTTCACAAAGGTAAAGTTTGTAGCTGTCTGAAAATGCGAATCATAAAATGTTACATTTCTTGTGGTGCAGCCAGTGAAAATGTTGGCAGGTCAAGTAAAAACACAACTGGGCCAACAGAAAGAATCCTTACTGTTAAGAATTTATGCTGATCTAAGATAACCAACAGCGATGAACTTGGGATGTTTTTGATGAGTTGATGTGAGAGTGTCAAAAGTGTGTTTGTTTCTCCATTCCACAGCCAATAAGAAGAAGGAGAAAGAGCGTCCTGAGATTTCCCTGCCCTCTGATTTCGAGCACACCATCCATGTAGGCTTTGACGCAGTAACAGGAGAGTTCACCGTGAGTTCACCTAATCTCAATGGACTGTAGTTGTATGTGTACGGAGTGGGATTGATACTGTATCAGTAATGTGTGGATCTGCCGATGGTGTCCTATTATGACAGTTGGTGTTTGTATGGACATGTGTTAGAAAACCACATTAGTAATAAATATCAGAGAGCGTATGGAGGATTTTCAAAACATTGCCAAATCCTTTCACAGATTAATGATTTTTTTTGTTTGAGGCATGCAAACGACATTAATCATTTACCCGTCTGGCCTTTATGTCTGTCTCCAATGGTCACATACACAGGGTATTCCAGAGCAATGGGCCCGACTATTGCAAACCTCTAATATTACTAAGCTGGAACAGAAGAAGAACCCTCAAGCTGTTATAGATGTTCTCAAGTTCTACGACTCCAAAGAGACCGTCAACAACCAGAAATACATGAGCTTTACATCAGGAGGTGAGGCACAGACACAAATACACAAGCTCAAGTCCCCTTGACTTACAGTACTATTCATATTATTTGTTGTAATGCGCTGTAGTTTCTGTTATTCAACTAGTAGAAATAGTACAATCGAACCCATGATCTGGCACTAGCAAAGCTAAGATCATGGGTTTTGATTTTCAGGGAACATACAAACTGACAAAATATTAAAATTGAATGCACTAAAAGTCACTTTGGATAAAAGCGTCCGCCAAATGCATAATTGTAAATGGAATGCCAAAAAATTGCTACAAAATGTAAGATTTCATTATGTTATGAAATATTGTCCTTCGGAAATCATAGTTATAATTTTTTAAAATGATTAAAATATTGATCTTGTCACAAACCACAAGAATATTGACCGTAAATAATGTGGTAACGCACATTGATATTGTTAGTTAAGGCTTTTATTAGCAAGTTTTGCTCAGACTTTATACATTTGATGCTGAAATATTTTTAAATTGTTACAAAGATGGCACAACATGTTTGTTTAAAACAGATCTGCCTTGGGATGTTATTATTTTAATGATAGAATATTCTAATATAATGTGTGATTTAGTCATGAGGAGTCATACTACTAGATGAAATCATTGATCGCTTTAGGTTTGGACTCTAGGGTTAGTAATGATAATATTGAATCTGTATTGGTATTTTTCAAGACCATCACCACATTCTTAGGTGTGGGGGTATTAGTTTAATGATCTGCCATTGAAAAACCCATATTTGTTGACCACTAATCTGAATATTGAGGGGACGCGTCCCCTTATGGTGTCTTTGGTGGTCCACGCTCCTGGTACTTTGGGCTTATGGAGGGAAAATATGATTTCTTTCAAATTTAGCATTAAACATTTCAATTGAAATAACATAAAAACAAACTGACATTTTCGGGCAGGAATTGCGCCATTTCTTTAGAATGACACAATTATGTGATTGTAGTTCATTTGTCAAGTACTTCAATTAAAGGAATATTCCGGTCTCAAAACAAGTTCAACTCAGTCAACAGCATTTGTGGCATAATGTTGATTACCACCAAAAAAAAAATGTAAAAACAAAATACAAAATAAAAGTCACAATTTTAAGTGAATGGGGCCAGTCTATTTTTGTTAAAAATACACATAGTTTCAAAAGTGTAGCCACATAATGTAAATATTGCTCTTGTTAACATGATTTTAATGTGATAAAATCGCATACAAGTTATATCCAATACCAGGATTACAGGGTTATGTCGTCATGACAACAAAGTTGTAAAATTGCTTATATCTTTACACAGATAAAGTTAGTAAGCAATTTTATAACACTAAAATTATGTTAACATGTATATTGGTATCTTGTGGCTATACTTTTGAAACTATGTGAATTGAAGCGTTTATCGATTCACTTCCATTGTAAGTGACTTTTACTTTTTTTGAATGAACGAGGGGCGTGTCAAAGTTATATTTTGTAGTAATTAACATTTGCATTCAACACAGAACCTTCCTTTAAATCTATTAATTGAAAACAGAACAATTAATTACAGGTTTTTTTATTGCAGTTTACAATTTATTACAGTTTCAAAATTGAAATCGCTTGCAATATAAAATCAAATCATCATCAATTACTAAAGTAACAGTAATAATACATTTACATTTATTCACTTGGCAGATGCTTTTATCCAAAGCGACTTACAAAAGAGAAAAACATAAGCGAATCATTTTAAGGAGACAGTGGTATGAAAAGTGCCATACTACAAAGTTTCACTAGCATCAGAATAGCATTCAAGACAGATTAAAGAATTTTTTTAATTTTTTTTTAGAATAGTGCACCTGACATCAAAACACAATTTACAGTTTATTTTGCTAAAATGACTTTTATATGCTAAAGGCCAGACCGTATAGAGGATTTCACAACATCTTAAATATCTGGGTATTTTCCCACTTTCAGCGGCATTTTTGCCCTTCTACATTAAGAGATATGTCTCATGAAGAATCAGTTTTTACATTTTGTTTAAGTACAATTCTCTAGGACTAATGGAGTTGTTTTTATGCTTCCAGATAAATCCGCTCATGGTTATATTGCTGCCAATACTCTGGTGAGTTACTCATTTTTTCTCATTTTGTTTCCCAATTTGACGTTTGATCCTAACATCTTAATGAATCAAATGATTCATTATTCAAGCACCTTCCAGTGATGCCATTTCTATCTCTCACAAGCAAAACCATTACTAGCACTTACTAAAGATCCATTAAAACAACATAATTCGTGAGGCTCAATCTTTTGCTTGTGGTTATATTGTTAGCTTTTCCCGATTTGTTTCTTTCTCCCATCACCTGCATGTGCTTCTGATGTTGCTGTCATTGCCATGTCCTCCAGCTTGAAACTGCTAGAAAACCATATTAGGCTGGTTGTAGCAATGGTTAAAACCAGTTTACTAACTCTCACAAACAAAAATGGTGTGGGCAGGCAACATACTGCTTTATTAGGAGGTAAACATTTTTAAAAAATTATGTTTTTGAACAACAACTACATTTTCCATCAAGCTCAGCAGCTGACTCAGATTCTCTGTTGTATCTCTGTAAATCTGGACATCTAATTTTTCCCTCATGTGGACTTTCTATAAAGTGAACATCATGCGTTATGTTGAGGGCTGGAATTCCACATCAAAATGAGAATCAAGTTGTCTGTTTATAACAGGCCTGACTAACCCTGAAAGTTGTGATAAGATTCAGCTTTCAAGTGCTTAGACTTTAAACTTTTAGGTTTGTTGTTATGTCTTTAATTTGACACTGGTGTCGATCCTGGTTTAGACTGGTTGGTTTGTAAGTGGGTATGTGTCTGTATTTGTTTTTACTCATCATCTCATACATAGATTTATACACACTGCAGTTTTTACCACATAGCAAAAACAACACTTACTATTCAATTAATATTTCCTATTCAATAGGTGTTGAATGAGTTCAAGCTATTGAAAGGAATAACTTTACTACATAAATCACACTCTTAAAGGAATATTCCAGGTTCAATACAAGTAAATAAAGTAAATAAACAAAAGCGAAAATGGAGGTGACAGTGAGGCACTTACAATGGAAGTGAATGGGGCCAATTTTTGGAGAAATGTATTTCATGATGGTGTTCCAGGCACATCGGTTGGAAATTGCATGCAGGAGAATCATTAACGGAACCGAAATTCACAAAGCTTATATGATTCTGGTACTTTTTAAAGAAACACACAAATTAACACACAAATTGTTTCTGTCTTGTGACGATACTTTTGAAACAGTGAGTATTTTAATGTTTACAGATTTGCCCCATTCATTTCTATTGTAAGTGCCTCACTGTAAGGTGTTTTTGTGTTTTTTAAAGGGGTAATGACATGCATATTTTATTATTTTATTTCATTCCTTAAAGGTTTACTTATAATGTTATTAAAGTTTCTTGCACAAAAACCCCCCCAGTCAAAACAGTAATAATCTTTTTCTACCATGTCTTTGACCCTCTGTCTGAAACACTCAGTATTCTTTGTTCTTCACCTTTAAGACACGCCCATTGTTATGATTTGCTAACATAATTGAAAAGAAAATGCCCTCCCACCATTACAAGTGTGAAACTGTATTTTCCAAGAGTATTTATCAGGTACTCAAGATTTGCTGATAAAGTAATGCTTTTTAAAAAAGCAAAAATAGTCAAACACAAGCTGAGAATGTGAAGGGTTAATAAATGTGTATTTAGCTATAGGGAGAGTGTTATAAGGGACATCGTCTGGGGATACCCCTCTTTGATCTTCCGGCTTAAATAATCATCGCGTGTCAGAAAATAAGCGATGATCGCCAGCTGGGAAATCACCCTTAAATTATTTGCCGGTCGACCGGTGGAGGGGGTCTCCCTTGATAAATTTTAAAAAGGGCATCCTGATGCATTCATTTCAGACAAAATCTGGGACATCATGACTATAAAGAGAGAAATAACCAATGAGAAAGCAGGCAGCCTTACTACCATACACTTCACCATGGTTTTTATTTATTCTATATTTAAATAATTGAATCTCAAATCAATAATTAGTGTCATGTCCAACATTATTGCCACTGCTACATCTTTCAATACAAGTTTCTTTGCAAAGCCTGAATCCTTGGTTCTTAGAATTCAAAGAATACAAACATGTAGGTAACACTTTATTTTGATGGTCCCAAACAGATATTTAACTGACTATAAGTGACTTATCAACTGGCTTGCTATAGCTAGTAAACAGTGTTTCAACAAACATTCAGTAGACCATCAATAGCCCATATATAGATCTTTATTATTGACCTTTTAATGAACTGATGTTCTCAAAAATAATGTAAGTAGGTCATTAATAGAGATCTATATACAGGCTATTAATGGTCTACTGAATGTTTGTTGAAACACTGTTTACTAGCTATAGCAAGTCAATCGATTAACTGTTATTTTGCTGCTGTTTTACAGGCTATTGATGGTCTACTGAATGTTTGTTAAAACACTGTTTACTAGCTATAGCAAGTCAATCGATAAACTGTTATTTTGCTGCTGTTTTACAGGCTATTGATAGTCTGCTGAATGTTTGTTAAAACACTGTTTACTAGCTATAGCAAGTCAGTTGATAAGTCACTTATAGTCAGTTAAATATCTACTTGGGATCATAAAAATAAAATGTTATCAACATTTATTCCCACAATGCTTTCAGGTACTTATTTAGCCACTCATTCCTAATGTTGTGATCCTTTAGAAGGCTATTCAGAGTTGAAGCTGCTTTCTCTCTCTGTCAACTCACCGGCCGTGGCGATTTCAAATGTTGTGGAGGCAGGGACTATGCAAATGACACTGCTCTGTGACTTCACAATGTAGATGATTTCAAAACGAGTTGTTTTTGAAACAATAAATGTCCTTTTTCGTCTGGAGAGGAAGCTTTGAGTTCTGAAACATACAACATGTCTTTGCAATAAAGTGACCTCTTCCAGTATATGTAAAAATATCAAGAAAAATGTGATTCCTTATGCCACAACACCTTGACTTCATTTTTGTGGTAATCAACATTATGGCACAAATGCTGTCGATTGAGCTTAAATAGTTTTGAACCTGGAATATTCCTTTAAAAAGATTCTCCCCAAGCTTTTATTATTTATCAAATTACTCAGCATAGGGAATGCATTTTACAATTCTAGGTAACAAAAGTGTTGCATTAGCAAATGTATTCTTAATCAGTATTGTTGTCTTGATTTCCAGTAAAAAATATCTAAAAAATCTTTAAAAAAAAAGACACAATTACGCAAACTTGGAGACACTTACCTAACCCCTTTAAGGGTTAAAACAAGTTTTTTAAAAAAATGAAAAAGGCAGTTTTGCTCCTCTGTTAAATGTATCTAATTTTAAAGGATGTTTCTAATCTTCATGTGAAAGGCTGGGGCAAAAGATTTCAGCTTCATAAATATGATTTTTGCAACAGTTAACATCTGAAATGATCGACCAGTAAAAATTGTGAAAAATGGATGTCCATGTTCAGACCACAAAGATTCTCACGCCTTTTCTTAGTTATATTTTACCCTCATCCTTTCCCCTCACATATAGAACTTCTTAAACCAACCTTTACCTCTGTCTGACCCTAAAACATTCCCTCCTCTCCTCTCTTCTCTGCAGTCCATTTGTAGTGTTTGATTACTTTGTGGGTTTTTTGTGTCAAGTTAAATATCCTCCCGTTCTCAACCTTATCATCATTCAGAACCGCCTCCTGTCTTCCGGGCCACCTGTCAGCCTTAGAACCTGCAGCGCGTTATTTGACAAGGTAAAACTTCACCTTTATACTGTACGCCACTAAAGAAGCAGCACATTATTTGGCAAAGCTGAAGCCTCTATGGTGCAGCCGCTAGTCTAGAGCTGGTCTACAATATTATTTGGCATGATGCTTACGGCACTGCTAATAATCTTATAGATCTTATTGGAAACTCTTTTTGATGTACTTGGAAAAGCTTGAATGAGCTCATCTCAGAATTGTCCATGAAATGATGTTGGATTTCTCACCTGAAGCTGAACCACAATGAACATTCTTGTCACTATAGCTAATGTTGGTATGGAAGCACAAAGATACTGTAGTCTAGAAAACACCAACATGTACACTTGAAGACCCCATGAAATGGTTTGATGAATGCGTTCCTTCCAAGTGCTGACGTATTTCCTTTTGGAACAGGAAGAATAGGAAGGACAGAATATATATTTAATGATGTTTTTTACCTCACTGCAAATACCTTTTTCTTGTTTTAAGCATAACTCTAACAAAAATTAAGGGGTAAGAAAAATTATTATTTATCCATAATTATCACCGAAAAAAATATTAGTTTGTTTATAAGCTTTAAGATTTAAATTGTAGATTGTAAATAATTATTTAGCATTTTATTTATTATAACTTGAACTGTATAGTTATAATAGAATAACTGCCCTGGATTGAGCTTGTTGAGATAACTCAATTATAAAGTTTTTGTTTTTCTGAACTTCTGATAAGTTATTGCATGCATTAATTCAGTGTGATTAATTCTATAAATAATAATGCATTAAAGAAATTAATGCAACAAATCATGTCCACAAACCGTAATAAGGAATATTTCTACCATTGGAGCAATTCAAGCTCAAAGCACCACCTTTTTCCTTCAGGGGGCAGTAAGCGAAACTCCAGCTGTAGAAGCAATGTGCTTCATATACAGAAAACAAACCACACTTATCCAGAGCAAACACTACAAGATCCCTGCATCCCAATCTGCCCTAAGCAGTACCCGAGATAAGAATTAGGTTGTCCCAAATCATAGTACGAGGAAATTAGTGTCCCAAAGTTTCCAGGATGATCTACTGTTTACGGTAGATTTCCAAAGTGTGGATCCGTGAGCACTTTTTAAGATAATATTGCCCTCAATTCTTTGCTCGACGTAGGAGTTTGACCATTCGCTTCAGAACTACAATTGTCAAACTTACAAAACTACAAACATGGTGATGGGAACCGATGGCACATCTTCACTTTATCGTGTTTTTACAACATAAAACTACACTAAACTACTTTGTTCTCGCTGTCGGATGAAGACGCTGATCGGCCCATTAAATTGCGAATGATCAAGCGGCTCCATTTACAGTGATTAGATTTAGACTAATTTTCCCATCATGCATTCTCTGATGCCCATTTACTATATTTGGTCTGCTTATTGTGGGCGCTCTTGTGAGCTTCTTTCTCGAATATAATCTTTAAAACAAAAATTGTCAGCACTCAATACCATATCGGTTAAAAACGGGATTATCATAAACAGAAATTGATCCAAATGAACACAACTCTCTGTTCTCATTTTATTTTTGTAATGTATTGTCTTACAGTAGTACAGTATAGCAGAGGTCAGACTGTATTTCAAGTGACTGTTGTAATGATGTAAACAGTATGTGACGCTGTCAAAGGGAAAAATAATCAAATAAAGTAATCAATACAAATGTCATTCATGTGTTCTGTCTTTCTGCCTTTGTATAATATTTAAGTTAAATATAATACAAGATCTTTACTATAGTTGATGATGAATCATAAGATAACATACTTTAAATGTAACTGTTATCCTTGTTATATTTAATCTGCAACACATTGTGAACATTCAGATTGAATAGAGATAACGACAGGAAAAGAGCTGAGTTTGGATTGCATTAAATACATGCATGAATGGATGATAGTATAAATGAAATGAGTAACGTGCATCACATGATAACTGTAACAGGATGATTGACAGGTCAGTGTATGGTGACAGGATGCACGTAACAATGTGACTGAGGGGTCTTTGTTTTCAACTGCGCAACTTTATTGTGCTCGAATAAGTTTGTAAATATACTGTAGTTGGTTATGTAATGCAAATGTTTAATGTGTCGCCTTACAAGTCATGTGCTATAGTAAAAGTGTTTAGCTGTCATAAGATAGCATTGTGTGAATGCGAAAAGTGTTTATAAACTGTTTATCTGCAGTTTTACTCGTGATTTGTGTAAGGGTAATAAAAGTAATTGTTGTTTTGAGGCCTCTAGTGTTCATTTCATCATGAAAGTATGTACAGTGAGCCACAAATTATATAGACCATTATATATTTAGACCAGGTTGCAAAGAACACTAAGTTTGACTTCATGGGGTCTTTAAGATGAACATATTTAGGCACTTTCCTATCCCTCCCATATTTGAAGGATTTAGTGCTCTGCTTAAATTGCTTGCTAGGTTGCTTGCCTTATTAAAAACAGTACTTCCTTAACCACAGTTCATCATGACAACATACATAGCCACACCAACAGTGCTACATGCATGCAAGTGTGTGTATGTCTATTATCTTCCACCATCCATCTCATACCTCCAGGTGCTAGACTCTTCCGCAAACTCGATCTCTTCCTTATATTTCAGGTTTAGAATCATAGTAGGACGAATGCCAGTTGCTAATTGGCAGAAACAAATATGAAAATGCACGTGATACTTAATCTTGTGAGTCTGACATTTACACAAGTCTGCTGATTTCAAACTGGTTTTAGCTCAGGTTTCCTTGTTGTGCATAGTGCTTCTTTTAACTCTTACTTTTAACAATGTGCAAAGTTTAGGGAGCAGTACGCTCTGTTTTCAAATGTCTTTGATGTTTAAATTGCAATACATATTAATTAAACAAGTGTTCTGAATTGCTTCTTCGAAAAGGGTCAGTTTAGTCATTTCAGTGGTCAACGTAACCGTGTTAAGGGTTTGTAAGAATTTTGAAGTTCACAGTTTGAACTTTTACAGAAGTAGGGCAGAGACTGAGCAGAGATAACTTTGCAATTCTTTAACAGACTATTGTCAATAAATGTTAAAAAATAACTGTAAAAGCAGCAGAATATTGTCCGTAAATGTTAGAATTCACAACATACGTGAATGTACGTAGGCAGAAAACAGTGGCTATGTTCGGAAGTATGCATACTACTCTTACTATTTCTGCAGCAAATAGTGTGTATTTGGTGTATAGTATGCACATTTTCAGTATGCAGACTTAGGTGACCTACTCTACATTTGCCAAAATGTGAAGTATACAACAGAGCACACCTGAAGAGTTTACAATTTTGAACATCTCTTTTTTTGACTCACTATTGGTTAAGACTGCTAAAGGTTAAGACGTTTTTACACAACTTTGGATTAAAAGTATCAAATAACAGTTTTTACTTCAAAGATGATAACTGGATGCCACTGAAACGCATTATGACAAGGTCACGTGACAACAACAAAGCATCCTACTCCTTGAGATGTTTATTGTGGATAATTTCTTCAGTTTCATTTACAATTTTGACAAAACAGTCAGCAGCACAGTTTTTAGTAAGTGTTCAGTTTGTATTCCATTCTGATCAATGCCATTCACCTCTGCTTTTGCTTCTGGACTGCACTCAGATCGGCAGTGTTTATGGTGTCACCCTCTAGATGTTGAAATGACTTCAGCTGAAGCAAGAATTACATGTAGATCTATGGCGTTATAATAGTATGGAGCCTTATTTCTGCCAAAAGAAAAAAAAACACAATCTGCTTTCAAAGGAAAACTAAACTCTCAAACAAACAGAAAGTGATTTGCAAATACAAATGGCCATTTGTACTGTACCACTGGCTTAACAAACAAAAGCACTGTGTTGTACAAATATAACAAATATTTTTCAATGAGCCTACATCATATTTAACAAATAAATACAATCTATTCTACAGGATTGTCAAACAAATACAAAAATTATCCTCATTTTGTGGTAACATTGCATTTTATGTTTTAAAGGTAATCTTACATTGTTGGCAACATTATTTTTACGATACACAGTGCTTAGACCTGAAACCAGAAGATCAATAAATGAATGAAGTGTCTTATTATGGAGATATGTAGATCAAAACAATGATGAGGCCCATCATTGTATATCTATGTGCATCTGTTTTCAACCAAAGGAGTGGTGACTGCAGTGCCAAGTCAAGTCATTTTTATTTGTATAGCGCTTTTCACAACACACATCGTTTCAAAGCAGCTTTACAGAAAAGGATGCTATAACAAAAAAGGAAGCTGTAATGTCTGTAATATTTTAAAGTCATAAAAAAGAGCCCACTATAATGATAAAATCGAGTGTCACACTGAATGCGTTTATCTCAGGCCACTTTTATAAATCTCTAAGGAGCTGAGCATCAATACTTCTGAAACTTGTTCTTCACAAAGCCATAATTGTTTCCCTTATTAAATATATGTTTAATAACACATTTGCCAGCATTTTCATATTATTTCCACATTAATGAGACAAACTCCCCCCCTTACCTGATAAGGAAAAAGTATCATTTTTTTTTACTAGAAAATATTTAATTACATATTTTGTGATTACCAGAAATTATCTTATTTTAACTAGAAAATAAGTTGTTTTTACCATGTAATATTTAGTAACAATTTGTTCAACAATCATGTAGAATTTGTAGAACAGATTGTATTTATTTGTGAAATATGATGCAGGCTCATATGAAACATTTTCTATATTTGTAAAACGCAGCGCATTTGTTTAAGCCAGTGGTACAGGACAACTACTCTTCATTTTCTCTCAAATGGCCATTTGTATTTGCAAATTGCTTTCTGTTTGTTTGAGAGTTGAGTTTTTCTTTGCAAAGCGGATTGTGTTTGTTTTCAAATCATTCTATTTGTTTGTTAACTTTTGGCAGAAATCTGGCTCCATATTGTTTGTGCCTAAATTCTGCAAGATGATATTTTGAAAGTGCAAAATTATATTTTGAGCATGCAAGATGATTTTTTGAGTACACAAAAACTAATTTTCCCCACGACTTGAACTCTTGCTAAGATGAATTAATTTTGAGAAAACAAAAATAAAATGTGCGCTCAAATAAACTTGTGAATATGTGCCGATGTCAACATTTGCACAGAATTCTGACATTTTCTTACACCTTATTTTTTTGCGTGTGCAAGATCTCACTCGCGCGCTCTCTCTCTCTCTCTCTCTCTCTCTCTCTCTCCCCTCGTACACACTCACTCTGTGAGCGGTTAGAACTTTAAAATACTCACTTTCTTTACCACCTGTATTCTGACAAGTCCTGCCTTCTGCGTCAGGATGGACTATTAGGAGCTATTGACAATCACTCTGTAGATCTACCAGTGACAACACGAATTAAAGATTAAGAAGACGTGGTCCTGTTTAAATGTGAAGTGTTGCTGGTTATTATATATGTTACAAAAAGAGCAGTATACAATCTGATATACATACACGTTGAACACTCAATTCTGTTTTTATTCTGTGCATATGTTTATGTTTATGTGTGTGAAAGCAGCAAAGTGCTAAGACAGTGTCTGAGCCTCCGATTGCACCTCCGGTGTCTGAAGAAGAAGACGAGGAAGAGGAGGATGAAGATGAAGAAGATGATGAAGACGATGAGGATGAGGTCCCACCCATCATCGCTCCACGACCGGAGCACACCAAATCTGTTAGTACACATACTTATTTTGTAGTTGCCAGACACATGAATAAATCAAACTAGGAAACGGCGGTGCTTGCAAGGCTGCAAATGAAGTCAATTAGCCCATAATATATTTAGAATTATTCGAGAAACAGTTCTCATCCTTCACTCTGTCACTTTATCTGTATGTCTGCAGATCTTCACACGCTCTGTCATTGAGCCGGCTGCACCTCCCGCTCCTATCAAAGAAGTCACGACCCCTCCAGAGTCCCAGGTCCAACCGGAGAACACATCCAGTACGCTGTACCGTCACACTGACCGGCAGAGGAAGAAATCCAAGATGACTGATGAGGAAATACTGGAAAAACTCAGTATGTGGTCCTTGTCTTATAGACTTAAAGGTGCACTCAGTAACGTTTTCCTCGTGTCATCTTGGACTTTCAGTGACACCTAGTGGTGTGGATGCTGGATCATTCAAAATCAACAGATTTCAGTTACAGATTACTTTTCACAATCAGTATCAGTATTCAGCTGGTCATGTGATTCGAAAATGGCAGCCCCCATGAGGGGACCCCTGCCCCATGTGGTATCCTTTTATAAGGTTACTGACAGGGGTGTAAAGTAACAAATTAAAAGTACTCACATTACTGTAAGTTGTTTTTCCCAGGAATTGTCCTGTTTTAAGTAGTTTAAAAATGTATACTTTTACTTGAGTACATTTTAAGTGCTGTAACTGCACTTTTAATGCACTGTTTTTCCACCGTCTGTGTTCGCTACTTCCGCGTCCTGATTTTATTTTTATCTATCAACATGATTGGCTCGTGGAGAGTCTCGTGACTCCCATCAAATCAAATCACACGTAAAAAACTTGAACAGCAGCTGTAGATCTGGCGCCAACTGTTATGGATGTGGAGGATACCTCAAACATAGTTTACAGCTGAACATCCACGGCCGCACCTGAAAGGGCTTTTCGCAGTGAAAAAGGCCAAATGCTTGACTGGCTCATGTGAGTTTAACTTGCTTAAGCCAGATATCAGCATTAATCCTGCCTCTAATTTGAAGAAACATATCAAGGTAAATTTCATATTTCTGCTTACTAGATTCTGTATCTATAATGTAGACTGTAAATTAGCTATTTATCACTGAGATTATTCGGTTGATGTGAGAGTTTAAGGCAATGTTATCAATTGGGCTGGGTGATAAAACAATCTTGATGTTTATTTGAAAAAGAGAGAGAGAGAGAGAGATGTCCTTGATATCGATGATAAACTTTTGAGTAGTTTTCTATACTTAAACCATGTTCTACATCTAGAACAGGGGTGTTCTTTACATTAATATCGATAGCAAGACAACCACTGGTTGGTTGATCTAGATAAAATATAAAAGATTGACTTTATTTCCTGAAGTCTGTAGCTGTGTTCTATTAGATTGACAGTCGGCTAATGTTTGAGCGCTAATGCAGGTCACGCCTAAAGGGTCAAATACACTTTATAATTCCACCAATGCCCGTCTTGATGAAGCATTAATGTAAACGCTGTCGGTTTGGTCTAAAGTGAATTTAAACATTGGGACAAAAAGCATATTTGCATCAAAATGTTGGACTTGAACTGTACATGTAGCCAGTGGCAGACCGTTCATTAGAATCTAGGCTTTCAGTGTGATTCATGCCATTAAGGAAACACAGTTTCACAATGAATAAGACACTCTATGCCTTTGGATATCATACATTATGTCGCAGCTAACTAGCAATACCAATTGATATTTTAAAAACATGTCCATGCACGAAAGATAGAACTTGAAAGACCGTTAATGCTCAAGCAAGCCTAATTTTAACTGTAGCATGACTGTTTGTGAAATGAACATCTCCCAAACAGACATTCAAAGATCATTATTTTTCATATAAATCTACCAAGGAGGTCTATAATACCTGGGAAAATTCTCAATGACAACAGCGGCATTAATGACAATCGACTTGTCAGACAGCTTGATCTTATGCTCTTTGCTTTCAAATTACGTACACCATTTAAAGAGTGATTGTGTCACTCAAGGGCAGCTAGAAGGCCTCGACCGGGACATATCCTAAAGATCACACCCACCAAGAACAAATTAATCAATCTGATTGGCTGATGAATCTGACAATCTGACTTTAGTTGCTCATTCATTTGCACTGTTGAGTGATTCTGTGGAAATTCTGAAGGCCTGACGGGGTGCAGCTCAAACTCATGCGCTGGTTCAGGCATGTGATTTGTGAAACAGGGAAGGCTTTGCTGGCCATGAGAATTCACCACTGCATGTAACCGAATTGAGCACTGTCTAGTATGCTATGTCATATAAAAAACTAGGAAATGAGAAAACCACTCACTACTTCTGGCTGAATAACTTTAGTAGCTTTAAAAGTATTAATGTAATAGAATAAAACAGTGACATCTTTAATAATAATATATTTTTTAATAATATTGATTACCAGGAAAGTAGAGATGATTAAAATAATTTATAAATAATTTATAATTATGCTTAGCCTTTATAAAGAAGTATCAACATTTGCAGAGCAATACTTCAGCAGAACATTCCACCAGTCACAAACTTCAGAAAATTGTGCATCTTGCATTAGAATGAGAACACAACAATTTCTGGGCTTAAAAGATACAAGAACTAAATCAATGTTGAACATTGTATCTCAAAGGAGGACAATGTGGCCCCCCATGTGCTACTTAAAGAAATATTCACTAAAAAAATGAAAATTCTCTCCTCATTTACTCACCCTCATGCCATCAAAGATGTGTTATGACTTTCTTTTTTCAGAAGAACACAAATTAATATTTTTAGAAGAATATTTCAGCTCTGTAGGCCCATACAATACAAGTGAATGGATGCCAACATTTTGACACTCCAAAAACAACAAAAGTAATGCAAATGACTCCAGTGCTTTAATCCATGTCTTCAGAAGACATATGATAGGTGTGGGTGTCTAGTAGATGGCAATATGCATGAAGAATGTGAATTTCCAAAAACAAAAGAAGAAGAAAGTGAAAGTGAAAGTTAAAGTGGAGATTGACCAGAATTAACAGTAAAAATTTACTTAAATATTGATCTGTTTCTCACCCACACCTATCATAACTCTTCTGAAGACATGGATTTAACTACTCGAGTCACATGAATAAGGCTACTTTTATGCTGATTTATGTGATTTTTGGAGCTTCAAAATGTTGGCACCTATTCACTTGCATTGTATGAACCAAAAGAGCTGAGATATTCTTCTAAAATATCTTAATTTGTTTCCTTCCTCTGGGGTAAAGCCACTTATATTGTGTCATTCACAAGCATCAATGATTACATGGACTGTGTGCCAACTCCCAGCATGCATCACTCCACAATGGTCACCTATATAGATTTGCTCCTGTGTGTATATAATCTTACAGAGCTCTCTGCTTTCTTCCAGGAAGCATTGTTAGTGTTGGCGATCCCAAGAAGAAATACACACGTTTTGAGAAAATAGGGCAAGGGTAAGTCTATCCACAATCATCCTCTACTACACACACTTTCCCACCCAGCTGAACACCTCGCCTCTCATTTCACACCACAAAAACAAAAGGATACGAGAAAACCAAGAAAGGAGAGAAACTTGGGTGGGTCACAGACATGCACAAGAGTCATATGGAGACGAAAGAGAGAGATGTCAAAGAAGCAAATTAAAATTTAAACGGGCCAAAGAGAAGGGGAGAACGGGAGAGTCTGCTTTGAGTTTGGCAGCTGACCAGCTGGAACCATGGAATAGTTCACTCAGAAATACAAATGCCAAACCTGTATGTTTTTCTTTCTTCTAAGGAACACAAAAGCAGAATTAATGTTAAGATGCTGCTTGTTTCCAATCAATGACAGAGAATGTATGCTTGGGCTGTTGTTGGGGCTGCAGAATAATGAAAAGGCACCATTAAAAGTATATAAAAGTGGCCCATGCATCATGAGGACTATATTCCAAGTATTCCAATGTAAGTGAATGGAGAAAAGTGAAGCTCCAAAAGGGATAAAAAAAATAATAATTACCTGTTAAAGTAGTCCAAATGAGTTGTATAGTGATATTACAAGTGTTTTGATGCCATATGATATCTATGTGTGAGCATCAGAGAGAAATTTAAAGGGATAGTTCACCCAAACATTTTAATTATTGTATCATTTACTCACCCTCATGCCATACCATATGTGTATGACTTTCTTTCTTGTGCTGAACACAAATGAAGATTTTTAGAATAATATTTCCTCATATAGGCTCATATAATGCAAGACAATGGAGTCTAATCCTTTGAAGCTCAAAAAGCACATAAAGGCATCATAAAAGTAATCCAAATTGTACAACTCCAGTGGTTAAATCCATGTCTTCAGAAGCGATATGATAGGTGTGGGTGAGAACCAGATCAGTTTTTAAGCCCTTTTTTAAACAGCCCTTCTAAGCACTCTTCTCTCCTAAGATTTCTTCTTCTTTTATTTTTGGTGATTCATATTCTTTATGCATATTGTCACCTACTGGGCAGGGAGGAGAATGTATATTTAAAAAGGACTTAAATATTGATCTGTTTCAGAATGAATGTACAGTGTTGTAGACGGTGGTAAGGATGATGTTAATCTTTATGTATCAGATTCTGCATTAAATGTACTGTCAAGATTTTTTAATAAAAAAAAAAAAAATCTATTTTATTTTACATTCCTTTTATATGTGCACTATTTAATAAAAAATATAATGTACAAATATAATGCTCATAATTCTTGAGACATGATCTCTGAAGGCATTGAGGAATGCAAAATGAGAACGCTTTACTGCCCCCTACTGCTCTCATGTGCTGGAACTTGCCCTGCTTTATGTAAAGAAGTGTCCATCCTTATCTAATGTCATTTAGAACAATTCTCACCTGCTTCTCTTTTCAGGGCGTCTGGGACAGTATACACAGCTATTGACATTGCCACTGGACAAGAGGTGAGTCAGTTATCTCCAGTATTTAATATTAGCATGTTTTCCATCCATTACTGGTTTCATACTTGTAATCAATCAATCACTCTCTCTCTCTCTCTCTCTCTCTCATGTGCTCAGGTGGCCATCAAACAGATGAACCTGCAGCAGCAGCCAAAGAAAGAGCTCATTATTAATGAGATTCTAGTGATGAGGGAAAACAAAAACCCCAACATAGTCAACTACCTGGACAGGTACAAGCTTCAGCCTTTATATTATGTATTAACATGGTGTATTCCACAATCCAAACTGCCTGTTTGAATGCGCTTGTATGTTTCGTTTTCATCTTTCTCTTTTAGCTATCTGGTTGGAGATGAGTTGTGGGTGGTAATGGAGTATTTGGCAGGTGGTTCACTTACTGATGTGGTAACAGAGACCTGCATGGATGAAGGACAGATCGCTGCAGTATGCCGAGAGGTAACACACAAACAGTCACACACAAGTTATATAGATCACACACGCACTTACAGTATAGATGGATCAGGGGCGGATCTCAAAATATTTGTATGGGGTGGCAAGACGGTGGTATGCAGACTATGAGGGGTGGCAACACCAAAGCAAGTGCCCATGCGTAGTTCTTATGGCTGAAGGTACCATGCTTCATTGCAACAAGTACTAGCTCATTAATTGGAGTCACTATCAAATTACAATTGTCCATGAATTTGCAATACAACTGTATTTCCACAGGAACCACACAGTAACCATTTTGCTACAAAATGTATATCTCCAGAGCACCAAGACATTTGTCTATTAAACACATCAATAAATTCTAAATGTTCCTTAGCTTGACATTTAGAACCGGCAATCTGGACTAAACGTCACCATCTTTAAGCGTACTATGGATGGAAAATACATGCATATCCCATGTTATAATATTACTAAAGTTCTGTAGGCATGTCACCTTTGTAACAGCTAGAATAATCCTAGAATAACCCACAAAGTTAGGTCTTCATAAAAATAAACGGTGCAGAAAATTGTTCTATGGGGGACAGTGCTGCAAAGCTCATGAATATTAATTATGTTATGCACTGTAAAAGATACCCATTTTGATCAGCAGTCATAGTTAATGACCGATTCACATAATATGGTAATTTCATCTCTACATCTGCCACTATCAGTGTTGGGATGTTGGTAGTCAGCAGGTGAATACGTAGATCAGCACTCTGATTAAGAACATGACTGATTGATCTATTGTAACTTTTTGCCTTTAGTTTTTAGAGGTTTTGTGTTCTAATTCATCCAAATATAACTTTTTTATTTTAATAAAACAAGATTGCATATGTAAATCAGTGCGGGAACCCGGAAACATGACAATATACGCCTGAGCGCCCTTGAACAAGATGACACAGTTCACGAACAACCCTCTCCCACAGCACAGCCCAACCGTGAAAAACTCGGTTTATATGCGGAGGAAACACACTTCGCACCGATGTGCCCCATCAACAATCAGATCACCTGGTTACTGCACACCTGAGAGCGATTAAGAGAGAGAGAAATAACAGGGGACACGGAAAAGAGCGCGAGCTGCGGATAAACTGGAGACAATAAACGGCACCGATAACAGCCGCAACGAACACTTATCATCACATTCAAAATAACACATTCCAGTGGCGGATCGCCAGTCAAAACACACAGATGAAATAGAAACTCCATCTCAAGCACTGGAGATGGATTGTGGATTGTACACATACATGATGAAAGCTTTAAAAAAAAGTGAAGTGGACACGTCCCACCCATCTCAACCCATAACTGACAGCAAAGTATTTAATAATCATTCAGTGAATACAACTGAGAAATTCATCTTGTGCCTCTTTTTTCCACATATTTCTCCATGTGGTCATTGTTGTTAGAAGAACTAAGCTCATCAACCCGCAAGAGCTCAAAAACTGTACACGCACTCTAATAGTAGGTAGGCAATTGGTCGATTATGTGATTGGCTGCTGCTGTAAACAATCACGCGATTGGCTGCTGCTGTAATCAATCACGCTATGGACTGTAGTCATTTGTGCGTTCGGTGAGAGTTTAGGCAGTTTGACATGAATAAACCCCTGCACAATGTCAACATCAACTATAATATACTTACATTTATATTTAATACATTTGTATATTTATGTTGGGGTGGCAGATGGGGTGACAAGGCATTTGCCACCCTATGCCACATGAGTAGAGTGACTCTGAGAGGGATACACTCATTTTGACTTGCAATTTAATTTTTTGCATGTGCACGTCTTCACAGTGTCTACAGGCTCTGGACTTCCTTCATTTAAATCAGGTGATACACAGAGATATCAAGAGTGACAATATCCTGCTGGGCTTGGATGGATCGGTGAAACTCAGTGAGTTACTCGTACCAAGCCAGGCTTGTTAAACTTTTGGCAAAAAAGTTTACTCTTTAATACTATTGTATATAAGCTTTTTGTTTTTATTATTAGTGGTCTTTCCTAAGGCAAACATCTCTATTTCTATTCGTTATATTTAGGGATTTTAACAAACTCCTAACCCTAAATATTACTAAATATTACAATTTAGTACATAATATTTCCTTCACTGTTTGTGCTATGGACATGAGTTAGACCTCAAATTGTGAGACTCGTTAGGAATAGTTTTCGAAGCAAACAGATTTTGGGTTTTTCACCACGCAGATGAAAAAACTGATTAAAAATAAATAAATACATTAAAAAAAGTGACCCGTGGAATTTCTAGGGACCAGAATATCATAGGGACTTCAGGGTAGGCTCTTTTGACTGGGACCACTAAGTAACATACTAAAAACCACTCAGAACACCTTAGCAAATGAACATTGATTTGCATTTTCTGTAGAAATGTTTTACAATTTATTAAGTTTCCTGTTATTTAGCATAGTCAATCATAACACTGTCTCTTTTTTTCTCTTTAGCGGATTTTGGCTTCTGTGCTCAGATCACACCCGAGCAGAACAAGCGCAGCACCATGGTCGGCACACCCTATTGGATGGCCCCAGAGGTCGTGACCCGGAAGGCCTATGGCCCCAAAGTAGACATCTGGTCCCTGGGCATCATGGCCATTGAGATGGTGGAGGGAGAACCACCATACTTGAATGAGAACCCACTCAGGGTAAGAACTATCAGAGCTGTACAGTGTTGGGTGAAATGTAATTTCAAAGCAATTCATTACTGTAATCTAATTACTTTTTTGTACAGTAGTGTAGCACATTACATTTCAAATTCTTGTAATCCGATTACATTTACTGACTTTCAGCTAAGTTCATTCATTTTAATTACTTTACTTGAGTTACAAATATTTCTAAAATATTATTAAATGATGTATTAGCAATGTATTATGTATTAGTATAATACATTTAAAACATGCATTAGGTTAATATGTATATCTGTTTGCATTTGCGACAGCCGAAGGCCTTGCGGCTCCAAACAAGTCAATGAACATGGAAGAAATAAAGACAATACTTTTAATATTTGAGCGGAAAAGCAAATATTTTCTGTTAAGTGTTTTAGAATGTAATTAAAGTAATTAGTAATGCGATTACATTTTTTATGAAGTAATAAGTAAAGTCAGTATCTGATTACATTAAAGTAGTAATTAGTCTTTTGTAGTTCATTCATTTTGTAAGTAACTTACCCAACACTGGAACTGTATATTTTCCAACTAAACCTAAAAATGCAACAATTCATCAACAATCGTCAAAATTCGTCAAAGCAATCAAAGCTGAAAATCTAGTAGTAGGACTGAAAGATTAATGTAATAAATCTGAAATCTCGATATGACGTAGTGCGATTATCAAACCGCAAAGCTTTGATTTAATTAAATAGTCTGTATGTGCTGCTCGCTTTGCTAATCCAGCTAATGTGCTGAGTGCGTTATATTTACAGCACTCCACATTCACTAATTATACATTTGCATAATTCCAAATATGCTTGGCTGCTAAAAGTTACTTTCCAAATCTAAAGTAACCTCATAACACTGGGTTTTTGTGGACAGTTCAATGTTCCGCCAAAATAAAATCACCCATCAAAATAAAGGCTTAAGGGTTTAACCGGACTGCATAGCATTCCACATGCACGTTAAGAAATTATTACATAAATATCGTATTGTTTTAAAACAATAATAATAATAATTATTATTATTATACAAAAAATATTTCCGTAATAATTTCTTAACGTAATAATAACTTATTATTGGGTTCCAAAAGGAATGATGAAAAGTGGGTCGAGACCCTATCACAAAGTGGACAAAAAAGGTACACAGTGAACAGATGCAATGTGACGGTGCAAATAGGAGTAACCCTTTATAAAAAAGAGTCACTGATGTCCCAGTACACTTAAATGGATAGTTCACCAAAAATAACATTTTTCAGAATTTACTCGACCTCATGCCATCCCAGATATCTAAGTCTTTCCTCTGTAGAACACAGAACATTTTTAGAAGAATATTTCATTTTTTCATTCGTTTGTGTTCTGCAGAAGAAAGAAAGTCACCTGGAATGGTATGAGGTTGAGTAAATGATGAGAAAATCTTCATTTTTGAGTGAACTACCCCTAAAAGCAGAATTTCTAAAAGCGCTTTAAAAAAATTACAAGCTTCGATGCTTGCCTTAAAGGTTTAAGCTCCCTCACAATTTACAGGTGCATAAATGTGTTTTCCCTTCCGGTAGGCCCTGTATTTAATTGCAACCAATGGCACTCCAGAACTACAAAATCCTGAGCGGCTTTCCTCAGTGTTCCGAGACTTCCTGAACCGTTGTCTGGAGATGGATGTGGACCGGAGAGGCTCAGCTAAAGAATTGCTTCAGGTAACAAATTAAGCTTCGCATGCAACATCTGCATGACACTTTAAATTCCATTTTTTGCTACCTATTCTTTGGAACAGCCTTGAAGTCTATTGGCTCCTTTGATACTTAAAAATGAGAAAATGTGAGTACATGCCAAAAAAAATCTTTCTCTATTTTTACAGCACTCATTCCTGAAACTTGCCAAGCCTCTCTCCAGCTTGACTCCACTGATTGTAGCCGCCAAGGAAGCCATCAAGAATAGCAGCCGCTAGGATGTTCCCCATACGCAACATACACAAGCATAACATTCACACAGACACACACACTGCTTGTGGTGACAGAGGTACAGTGTGTAGATGTGTGATGGCACAATTACAATATCTGAATCCGGACACAAACACTTACACAAGCACATGCTTACACAAGCACTTTCCCTTATAAGGATGATTCACCACTCTTCAAGGCCTTTGGAATGGGATTGGCCCTGCTGCCTGGCCCTCACACACGCATTATGTATGGAACTGTTGCACCAGTCACTCAGTGTGTGTCCACACATCTGGAAAGGAGGCTATCAAACTGAAATATGAGAAACAATTCCTTTGTTCCTTTTCTCTGGAATGAAAGATGAATTGGATTACAGTAGACCTCTACAATCAGTCAGTTTAGTCTCTTATTTAACCTATTCTGAACTATGGTCTTGGATTACTACTGACCTGCTTTGGGTTTTATAGGATTTTCCTGTGATAAAAGCCTGAAGATGTGTACCTCCAAATCTCGGGATCTCCTCAAGACATCTGCATGATTGTCAACAACATCTATTCACAGCAATCACCTCCTTTCTACACTGTGTGTGCGTGCAAATCAGAGTGCATAAGTGTGTGAGAAATATACTGGAAGTACACGGGTGAATCTCACAAAAACAGGTGAAATTTCCCCCCAAAATCAAAAGAAAGAAATAAGAAGTAATATTTTGCATATAGAAAATTAAGCTATCATTGTGACATTATTCTCATGGCACATTTCACACCCACAATTCTCATTACCATAATGCAATTACTGTAATACAAAAAAAAAAAAACACTGTAATGCTATTATATATTTTAATCATCATAAGGGAACTAATTTTTACAACTACCATAATTTGTAAGTACTTTTCACAGAACTCCATCACTTTTTGCATTTATGTAACATAAAATATAATGAGATAATGGGCCCTATTTAAGAGCAGTTGCGCTAAGTGCAGCACTATGTTTTAAATCAAAAGACAATGAGCATGGCCATGAAGTTTTGGTATTTTCGTGCAAGCATGCACTACGTCTAGGCGCAAATGCATGCAAAGTGCTACTGGGGCTGAGTCAAGTGCAAATTCATTTGGAGGTTCTTCTCCGGTTATTGCACTATCTGTGTATTATATAGCCAAGCACCAACGATATAAACAAAGACAGCGCATTCATAAGAAGTTGGTGGTATTGATGGACTGTATGCAATGAACTGTAGATATATGAAGAGTAGATATATGGACATACTTTTGTGCATCAACTGCATCCTTGTTGAATGTCAGGTGTATTTCTATGACAGTGACACGCTCCTTTTATACGCATGAAAAATGTGGTACTCATCAGGATTTGGCTGTAGGCTTTGTTAAATGATAGAGAATAAAAGTATTATTAATAATTTTTAATAATTAAACATTTTATTCATTTATTGAAATGAAAAACTTAAACCAAATATATTTCTAAATTTGTATTTATCTTGAAACAAAATAAAAATCTGGTCAAAAACAACTTTCACCAGCCCCTTTTGCAGTGACTTAAAAATCACCCTAAACAACAGGTGGAAAAATACCAATACAAATTAGATCATAAATATAATTGAAAATATAAACATAATAATAATAATAATAATTGACAAACAAACCATGACCTCTTTAAAATGTTTACACAAATAAAGATTTTACACACATATTATACATTTTTGTTACATAAAACGGTTACAACAGCGATTGTCATGGACGTAATTTGTTCAGTTTGTTTTGAGTTTGGACATAAATTTATTTCCACCTGGCGGTGGAATCTCCAAACTGCAAATGCAGGAACTGAGTTTAAACTTTGCGCTGATAATAGACATGCTGCTGAAATGTCTAAGCACAATTTCTCAGGAAAACAGCATATTGCGCGTTGTGCTAATTCATTAACATACAAGACAAACACAGTTTTTGCACATACACCCACAGATAGCGCAAACACTCCCACCCACGCCCATTTGCACTTTGCACGGCACAAAAATTGCGCTTTGAATTAGCATTTTCATGAAAATCACATGAGACATAGCGCATGGTCGTTGCGCATAGCACTGCGCTTAATGCGGCAACAAAAATAGAGCCTGTGATCTTTGAATATGCAGCAGAGTGGGTAAAGGGGTTAATTGTCATGAGGATAATGCACATTGTCATGGGTAACAAAAGATCTTAATGGTCCTGAAGCTTGAAAAACATGAAGTGTAAAGCCTAGGCTTCATTTTTCTCCATCAAAGTATAATTAATTATTTTTCTCTCACTGTCTCTCTCACTCTCAGCCAAAATGGATTCACAGACGGAGTTTTCTCATGCAATATCTCTGTCGTAGGACACAGCATCTACATATGAATTTAAAAATACATAGGTACATACTATGCATTTTAAGAGCTAATGCAAAATCCCCACAACCAAGCCATCATAAGCCAAATGCAGAGTGGGCTAGTGTGTTACTTCTTGGGCATTATGGAGTAGGAAATCCACGCTGGTGTTTCAGTGTCTGCTCATCACATATTGTCTGAAAACATTGTGTGAATCAATCGAAGAGCAGTGATTTGCTGAAATTTTTTGTGGGATAAAGGGCCATTCGCACAGGATGTATTATTGTCTTCCATCTACATTTTTTTTAGCGGATGAAATATACTTCTGTTTATAGTGTGCAAGACTGCAAATTCAGTACAGTTTGCATGGGCAGTCTGTGTGCAGCTCAGTATTTGTAGATGTATTTGTAGTTTTTGTCTAGTTGTAGTTGACTGTTCTAAAGAGTATCACAAAGCAGTCATATTGTACGCATGCGTTGAATGTGTCTGTTCAAGCTTACGGTCAGAATGGTGTACTTTGGAAAGCCGGAATGCCCGACAGTACGCACACAGAAACAAAATAGGGAAATCCCTGGCTGTTGCAGCGCATCTTGCTGTTTTTTCCAGCATCATTCTCATTGTGGCCACAAGGGGCGCTATAGTGTGCATAAGCATAGGTGAACTACTGTCATGCCCGATCAACAGTTTGAAGAGACTCTTGCGGAGCAAGTTAGATCTGCAAAACATGTTCATAGATACCTGAAGAACACATCATTTGAATGGCACAGCCATTTTAAGATAACTGGTAATCATTCATTTCACATTTTAATTTGTGTACATACGCAAGGTTTGTTTCTTCAACATGATCACACCAAAAAAATCAGCATGTTGCTTCCGAAAGTTCATGTACCCTGAAATCAACCGCATTCAGCCGAATTACTAAAAAGCAGCATCAACTATCAGACATTTCTGCATCAATTCTTCTGTGATCACTTTTCCTTGTGGCGCTACTGATAGCGCATTGCGCGGACAACCTCTGCGACACGTGTTCTGGTTCTGTTGGGACCAGGAAGTAATCTCGTTTACATAAACTTTTTTGCCCTACAAAAGGGAGGTTCATATGGAGGTTACATTTTTACTCCACTGACAGATAGGTTTATGGTTGTTTTTTTTTTTTGTAAAGACGCGGCCACATTTAGCTTTGCACAGCGAAATTTTGCAGGTGAAATACAGTCATCTCAATGGAAATCCATGCGATTGTGAATTCCATGTAATGCACTTCCCGTGACAAATAATTTCCCCTTGCAGATTTCACATGGAGTAAGTAACTTTGACAGGCGAATTCACCATGTTGACCAATAGGAAGTTGCTTGGTTTGGTAGTGACCTTTGTGTGGGTGGGGCTTCATACACAGCTGCACTGAATATTCACAATGGACAAGGATATCATTTTAGCGGTGAATTTCTTTTTAACTTCACACTCCCGAGTATAAAGTGCAGCATTAAAAAGGGGGTAGAGTTAAAAAAAAAAAAAAAAAAAGCATTTTTGTTGAATGTTACGTAATTCATACAGAAATGGGAGCTCACACGAGCCTATACGTTCAACAACATTTCCAGTTTCAGCCACTGGGGCAGTGATTCGAATTTCGGTAAGCACGGACCGATTTCAGCAGCAGAACTTTTGACCTCCAGTTGCCGAATTCAGTGTGTGATCAGTCTGATTTATGGCCTAAGTCCTGTGTCAAGTTGAAAACAGTTTAACTAGGAAAAACACATCTCGAAACCCCTACTTTCTATTCCATTTCTTTGCACTCTAGCTGTTTTTGAACGCAAGAATGTGTCCTGTGTGAACGGCCCTTAAGAGAACAGTCTGTGAATCCAACCCCAACACTAACTGTGGACACTTTCATTTTTAACGCTACACAGACTTCAATACACATCAATAGGGGTGCTATTTCTGATGCCTTTTTCAATATTGGTCAATTTCAAAACTGTTTGATTTTTGCTGAGGTTATCCTTATATTCTCCCTTGGTTTATGAATATGGATTCATACAATACAGAAGTTAAAGTCATAAGTGTACACCCGTGTAGAGGATGTAGGTGTCTGATAGATTGTGTCCACTTGATATCTTTCTTTACAAAAATGAGTGTATCTGTGAGAGTTGTGCTATGTATGTGCGTAGATAAGATAACCTCAGCCTGGTATTAGTCTGTCTCTCAAATCACTGTGAAAATTCAGGATACTACACTAGACTACCCCACCGTAAGCAGACGTGTACAAGAGTAGACATAGTACAGTAGTTTAGAAGACAACCTTAGACATCTAAAGGCATAGATAGCAATATTTAAATAGTGCTATTGCCAATATACCACAATGGATGTCACAACCCCACCTACAGTCAGTATCAGAGTGTTGTTTTATAGTAGGAACCAGTTTCACGCATGACATAACAGAATTTCTTTCCTCCAGCTCTGGTAATCTTTGATAAGTTAGCGTTACACACATTTGAGGATGATAATTAATGTACATTGTTATGTTTCGTTCTTTTTCAAATGAAAACCTTATGACAGTAATATTCAGGCTGCTCTTTGATATGTTTTTGTAAATATTGTTCGCCCTGGTCCCAAGGAATACAACAAATCAAAACTCTGATGGAGATGGTGGTGCATTTCTTAAGGGGAGCAGCATCTTGTGCCTGTAACAGAGACTGCAGAACGCACCTGTCCCGAACACTCACCAAGCAACCTTCAATTGCAGCCTTCCCCTAAATACGAGGAGGAACACAATGCAAATGTATTTATAGCCCTTGGACTTTCCTTTTGAAAGACCCTTCGTATTCAATCAGGGCTTGGACCCGACGTGAAATATGAGCACATGACGACATGCGAACATGATAAACGTAACGGATGTGGAAAGTGCGCAATGACTCTGTCCAGGATTCCTCTTGTCTCTTGTAAATGCCCTTTACTTCTGAATGTTTGAACCCTGTACATGTGCTGTGGCGAAATCCTTCTATTGGTGTCTAATATGAAAATGGATCAAAGACTGTACATGTACCGTAAGGTTTTTTTGTTTCTTTTTAAATTATTATTCAAACATGACGAAACTGTTGATGTGGGCTCGTGCACATCTCAGCAAGGACCTTCCCTGCTCTTGGAAAGAAATATGAAAAGATGAGAGGCACATGGTTAAATGTTCCGCAGGTGTGAGAACCATTGTTTTGGATAAGCTATTTTAAATTGTGGTTGAAGCAATAGACTTTTTTAAATCTAAATTGTGCATGGCTGTGTTTTGAGTGTAAAACAAACAAACAAAAAAAGCTACAGTTTGGGAACTGGACTGAAATATAAAAAATTATAATAAAAAAAGGAAAACATCCAGTACAAAATGCTACTTTTTCTGGCCTGAATAATATTAGTAAGGACCTTGAGAATTTTTTGAGTGTCAGATGTGCATCTATTGTTAGTTTAGAACCAAAGAGTCTATACATGTCCAGGGGCAGCATGCATAAAACTTAAGAATTGTCTTTGATTGCTTTGATATAGTAAGTGTCAAAAATGCTTAGTAAAAATTAGGACTTGTGTAAGAGTAAAAGCTTTTATTTATATATATATATATATATATATATATATATATATATATATATATATATATATATATATATATATATATATATATATATATATATATACATACAGTATATATATAGAATTTAAGAAGCTAAAAGCAACTTTCTGCAAAGTCTAAGACTGCTCACTGAGGTGGCACCTAAATATTGTGACGTAAGGATTATGATGTATGCCCAAAATGGCCATCCTCAACCACTGAATCAGCCAATAAAGAGCGTCAGAGCACCATGACCAATGATCTCTAACTTTTGATCTTGCTGAACAAATTCAATTGTGCAGAACCTTTGGCCACCTGAGCAGAGAGACAGACAGACAGACAGACAGACAGAGAGACAGACAGACTGATAGATTAGTGCATTTATTATGCAGTGCGTCTTATGCAAAGATCTGATATTTTGAACACATACCTGATTTATTACACGTTTGTAAGACATAAGCAACTGTTTATTTTGAAGGGATAGTTCACCCAAAAATGAAAATTCTCTCATCATTTATTCACCCTCATGCCATCCCAGATGTGAATGACTTTCTTCAACAGAAAACAAGAGAAGATTTAGAAGAACATCTCGGCTCTCTAGGTCCTCACAATGCAATCGAATGCTGACTAGAATTCAGAAGGTCCAAAAAGGACATTAAGGCAGCATAAAAGTAAAAATGGCTCAAGTGATAAAATCCATGTCTTCAGAAGTGATATGATAGGTGAGATCAATGTTTAAGTCATTTTTTTCTATACATATCCACCTTTGACAATTCCCAACCAGTAGGTGGCTGAATGAGAAGATTTACAATAAAAAGGACATTAATGTTGATCTGTTTCTCGCCTACAACTATCATATTGCTTCAAAAGAAATGGATTTAAACACTGGAATCATATTGATTACTTTTATGTTGGCTTTCTCCTTTTTGGACCTTCTGAGTTCTGGTCACCATTCACTTCACTCCTGTTATCAGTGAACCGAGGTTACCTGAGTAACCTAAAGCTCTCTTTATTAACATTCATTGGTATCTAACTTAGGGATATAGCCAACACCCTTATTGCAGAAATGCTGTCCGAAGCAGACCAGTCAACGGATTGTAGTGTCTGATGAACAAGTACCCAATCAAATTACTAAAGAATGGATATGAGAAAAGCAAAGAACACACTATTGTTTTCACTGAGTTATTGTTGTTTTGTTGGGTTTTTTTTTATACATCGGCAAATTGACTACCCACACTGAATTAGCGAATGATGGCTCTGTAACATCCAGTCTTTAAAATCGGACAAAGGTTTGAGGCGATGCCCAACTCGCAGCCGCCCGAATGTCCTGGACTAAAACGTCCCTAAACAGCACCCACGAGGAAGCTATGCCTCTGATAGGTCGAAACACCAGCCTATTATAACTTAATATCAACTAGCTCAACTAGCTAATGAGACAGGCGCTGTCATGATATGGGTCTCTAGCTTTAGGAGAATCAGTCCACAAAACAAAAGCTGCATACAAAGCATACAAGAAAGATGAACCATCAAAGCATGAAGTTCACTTACCCGCTTCAAGGTCATCAGAGCCAGTAACAAAGTTGACTTTAGTGAAAGGAGCTTTAATTCTGTACTTTCCCCTGGCTCAAAGGAAGGCTAAGAAAGCACTTTCAGGCACACGTTTCAAGTGATGTGAAGAGAACAAGGGGAGCTTACCTGAATCTCTCCAACAGTTTACTCACCACCTGAGGGTGGATTCTCCATTCTCCATCTTATCAAATGCGACCCATTCGTGTTGTTATTGTTAAAGCTGTATAATTGAGTCTCATATAGCTAATATTGGATATGATAAGTGATAATTCAGTTTAATTAATTAAGCCGAGTCGCCGGTGGAAATGAGGACAGGGCATTTTATTCAGAAAACAAGCTATGGTTAATGAAAATGAACATGAACAGGCTTTTAATGAATTCAAACAATGTAATTATTCCAATATTATAACTGTAAGTATTTTCAAATCTGTGTGCATTAAAGTTTCTCAGCTTGTGATTATTTAGATGTAAACGACTCGCCTCAAATAGATGCTAACGGTAATGTCACAGTATGAGTGTGTGTGTTAATTTTCTCAAGTCAAGTTATTTTATTTAATCCTTTTACTGAGATCTGAAATGTGGATTTTAATTGAATCTATCAAAAGCAAATCCATACAAGTACTATATTTAAACGATTACACTTCATAGTGTGTAAATACGATGAGACAAATTCCAGCCTAATATTTTTTAATGCATTTCAATGGAGCTTTTCAGCTCCCCCTGGTTAGAGAAAGACCGCCTTTTATCCTAAAGGATGTTTTTGGTGAGGCCAGAGATTGTTTTAATAGTGAAAACAACATCCGCGGTTCTATCACAGGAGAGAGCGTAACGGCAACTAGCGTGTTACGACAGTAAGTTACCGTTTGCGTATACCATACAAATAAATAGAGAGCGCCGAAAACTGACACATATCTGTCGCAAAATTGTCCGTGACTTCTCTTTTTTAAACAGCAATGATATCGTAGTAAACTCCAAACATAGTTCATTACAAATTGATTGTTTAGTGTTACACTTGTTGAGTATTAGCAGAAAGGCGGTCAGTTCACTAAGTGATTAGTTTTTTCCTCATAAAATGAGTTTATTTGGCACACTAAGGGATCTCCTCCATAGTCATCCATTCAAATGAACGGCCTTTTGTCTCCTCGCCAATGTACGCTATTTAATTCTTAGCTAAGCCGGTAGTCCGTTACTACAAGAGCTCTGGGTGACGCAGTCTATGCGCTCCACCCACGCATCCTCCATGTTGTTACTCCATGCGAAGGCGGGCGAATTTGAAAACATCGCTGATTCGGTTGCGTCTATGGATGCACATTTTCTTTTTATATTATCCCAGACAGTACTGTTAAACACGGTCAAGTGTGAGTTAAACAAAACACACACTGTTAGTATACTTGCAGAGGTTTTTGTCGCATCATCAATTTATCTTTGAATTGGCTTACTTGCTATCATCAGTCCGCCATCGTATCTGGATCTGTATTTGTTCCAAAATGAGCAACAAATCCCCACTATTAGCGTCGGCTGGTCAGTCGAGGAAGAGCAACGACCAAATCAGAAGTGAGTGTTGTTGAGTGAGTGTTGTTTTCAGGATTAAAAGCACTATGACAAAGTCACAGTGTGTGGCATGTTTTCAGGGGGAATAATGCTACATGCTTAGATGGCTTTGCACTGATAACATAGATGAAATTCATTTCAAACACAACGCTTTTTTTGTTGTTGTTTATATAAAGAGTCAAATGGAGCCAGTCCTGCAAGAAGGAGATCTTCCAGGTTATCGGCAAACGATGAAAATCTGCCCTCTAAAATTGCGGTGAGTGACAGCATAAAGTCCATCACATAAAGTACTATTTATATATGTATATGAAATATTGAGTTATGTCTGAGGGTTTAATGGTTATTTAGATATATAGAGAAAATACTGGGGCAGGGAATTGCCACAGACCGCCCGATTCGATATTTAGTTGCTGTAGTTGGATTTAGTTGGATATATGGACTCGAAGCACAGGGCAAGTAATCGATATTCAACATATCAATAGGCTAAATTACTATAACCTCTTACCTTCAAATCTTTAAAAGTAAAAAATAAATAAAAAGTAAACAAAAAATGCATAAGAGAATTAGAAACTGTGTAAAATAAGAAAATAAACTAAACCTGTTTTTTTGCGTAACTCGGCACAAATATAGCTTTCCTGTGACTGTCTATCATTGTATTAGCATGTTAAAAGGATAGTTCACCCAAAAATGAAAGTTATCTAATCATTTACTCACCCTCATGTCATCCCAGTTGTGTATGACCATCTTTCTTCAACAGAACACAAATTCATATTTCAGCTCTGTATGTTCATAAAATAGAAGTGTATGGGTGCCAATTTTCGAATATCCAAAAAGCACATATAGCCATCATACAAGTAATCCATACGACTCCAGTGGTCTAATTAATGTCTTCTGAAGTGAAACACTAGGTATGTGAAGAAATGGATCAACGGATTACTGTTATGGTGGCTAGATGTGCTTTTTGGAGCTTCAAATACTTGGCACCCATTCACTTGCATTGTATGGACCTACAGAGCTGAAATATTCTTCTAAAAATCTTCATTTGTGTTCTGCAGAAGAAATTCCTACACTTCTGGTAATTAGGTAATTTTGAGTTGAAAATGAACTTCAGACTTCACAAAACAAGAAGTTATCAAATATAACAAAATTAACAATAAAAACTGAGTTAATAACCTTGCAAACAGTGAAACCCCAGCTTTGAACAGTGATGTAAAATGTACTTGTTTCATTTACCTGTGAAATATCCTCAAAGTAGCTAATAAATATGAGAAGGTTTTCTACTTTAGGACTGATACACGATGAAACATCCTAAAGATAACAAACAGTCAAATAATATTTACTTATAAGCTAGAGCATGCTTGAACTGAGTTCAAATGTAGAATTTACTTAATATTTTCAAGTTCACGCTTTAACTTATTCAGTGTAGAAAGTGCTTGACCTTTTTTGCCATGCTTTCAACATAAAATCTGTTTGTATTGTTGGGCATGTTTTGGTCCATGTCTCAATGCAACTGTAAACATGGTGGTTTAGTTTCTAATAGATGTGTAATATTACAATGTGTCTTTTTTTTATAAGGCTCCTCCAGTGGCTGTTAAACGGTCGATCACTGTTCGAAAAATTGCACCCAGGAAAACTCGGGTGAGTCCAACAAACTACCCAATATCATGTTTATGATTTATTGATCACTTGCTGTACAGCGGCTCCAACTGAGTGACCACAGTTGTGGTTCATGACTGCATTTCATTCATTGTTTATATGCTTCACTGTACACCGCAAATACTTTATCTTCTCAATTGGAAATGCTCTTTCTAGGCCCTGTCAGACAGTAACAAAGAGAATGTGGAAAGATTATCTGAAGTGGCAATAAAGGTGTCCAAAGTCATGACATCATCCCCAGGTGTAGCAACTGCACCCAAGACGGCCGCCATCTCGCCCATCTTGCCTCCTCCTCCATCATCTCAGTGTAGAGAATCTGAGCAGGATCCCGTTTGGTCCCAGAAAGTGAGGCGCTCCTACAGTCGGCTTAGTTTCGGTGAAAAGTCCTTTGAAAGCCCCAAAACTCAGCCTGCTTCATCCTCACCTCCGAAGAACCGAGAGACCATGTTTGGGTTTGAGAGGCTTCAGACCCCAGAGGTGATGCGTAAAACAGAACGGTCTGGAATAGCTCCTCAAGGCTCTTCGTCATTCAGTGTGGGTTCTTTTAACCTCTCAACTGCTGATGACAGCGGATCTTGCCCTCCTGAAGTAGATCCAAACATCCCTGGTGTGTGCCTGGTGAAAAAAACCACCAGGAGGAAGCGTGTGCAACAGATCAAGGTGAGAGTGAGTCAGGAATGGACATGGAAATGTAAAACATCTGATTAAGTGTCATTTCTCCCTGACATTCATTAGTTGGACAAACCGAAATCCCACTCACAGTCTTGCCAGAAAGCCCTTTAAAAATGTGTTTACTTGCACAGTGATTGCGGGGTAATAAGCAAAAATCCATTTGCGCCCATCCTTTTTGCTTAAACAGTTTATGAACTTACCCTAATAAAAAAAAACAATGACATTTACATGATCTTATATGTTGTTGTGCCACAGTGTTTACTCTTTTCTGTTGAATCAACCTATGAATGGATTACTTCTAGTTGCCTCTGTATATGAAGTTGTTGTTGGGATGAATCTGATCATTGATTATTCTGATTTGTTTCGATGTTCTTTTTCTCTTCTTCCAGATTTCAGAATTGGAAGTTCTTGCCGCAAAGATGAATGCAGAGTTTGAAGAAGCGGAACATTTTGATCTGGTTGTTGAATGATATTTGCAAAGATCCTCTTGTGTTCAGGACATTTTTTGTACATGATACTACTCAACGTGTGGCTTAATTAGTGTTCATTACTCTGAAAAACTGACCATCATTTCTTTTTGTATGCAGAAATGATTACAAGCACATTTAAGAGATCAAACAAAAAGTTGTTGTTTTTACAATATAAAATGAGATCATTTTAGAGATCATCATTTTACATAAAAAGCTTATTTTTGAGATTTAGGCATTTAAAATGACTTCAAATTTAATTGTGTAATGATTAACAAAATTAGTACAACTTTTAAAGATTACTCAATTAAATTTTATGGAATTTTGTTATGCAATTAAAATGCAGCTATAATAAAGCTATAGAACTGAGATATTCTTCAAAACATCTTTGTGTTCTGCAGAAGAAAGTCATACACATCTTAGATGGCATGAGTGCAAATGTTGAATTTTCATTATTATGTGAACAATCCCTTTCATTTTTTTTTTTTTCCTTTGGAGTGTACAGTAATGCAAATTATTAATAAAACAGAATGTCATTTAGAAAATTCACCAAATGTTGATGGTTATCTTTAGTAGTTTATTTCAGTGTTTATCATATAAGATGGATCAGTTTGGTTTACCAACTTTTTTATTTTTTTTCCCTAATGTTTTTCAAATGGTCCATCTTTGGTTTGTTAATTGTGTAATAATGTGTATTAATGTGTTTTCATTGCAAAAATATCACTGTAGTGGGCCACTCTTAATAAGCATTTTGATATACATAGTAATAGTTGAACTTTCACTCAAAAAAATTACAATATTTTGCAGACTTAGAATATTCACATTTTACTTTTATAACAAAATTCTATCAAATTGAATTGTGTATTTTTTAATGAAATTAAATCCATAAAACATAATAGTGTTTAATGTATTTAGTTAAAGATTACTATTCAATTTGATGTAATTTTGTTATGAAATTGATTCTTAAAATATATTTTTGTGTGCGTTGAGTCTGCAGTATGTTGCAAATAGAGTTGTACACTTAAGCTCTTAAAGGAGCTGCTAAGTTTGATGGCATCTTATCTGTTTCCAAGTTTACGATAAATATGAGATATGTGAAGTTGTTTGTGTATATTTTAAATATTTGGGAATTAAAAAGATAAAATAGTATTGACAATACTCAGAGTTTTTCTGAAAGAAATAATTTGCTGACAAAGTTTTGGTTTTGCTATGTGTCACCACTAGAGTGAGCACTTGCTCATCAATGTTCATCTCCGACTCTGCCACATTAGTGAATTCACATCTGGGCCATTTCAGAAAACTAACCCTTGCCTCTAAGCTATTCAGAGTTGTGATTCATAATTGGTATTTTTCTGCTGGGAAATGAATCCTAAGCCCTTAATGCAAGTCTTTGGCAGACAAAAACAGGTTATCCAAATTGGCCTTTATTTGCTGCTGCTGCAACAACAACAAAAGCTTTTCAGTTCCTCCCCAGATTATGATGTTGCCACAGCATGCTTCATGTAACTCATTGGTAGTTAATGGCACTTACAACACCCAGGAACCCAACAAAAATGAATACCTTGAATTCAATGAAAGTTTCTGTGAATTAAAGTGTCTGCCAAATGCATCAATGAAAATTACAATTGGTTCATGCCAAACATGGCGCTTTTTCTCTAACATCACAAAATTCCATGGGAAGTTCCTTGGTCTTTACAAAGTTACTATACTTTATTAAAATAAAAACAGTATTTTATTTGATCATTACAGAGAATTACATCTGCAGGTGTCTGAAAATATTTCAATATAACTTTACAGTGCAGCAGTACAAACAAACAATGTATAATACTTTCTGCAGACAAGTTGGCAATGAATTCACCAAATGTCCTTGCATGCATTTCCAGTGTTGCTTAATAATAGGAAGTTGATGGGAAATTCATGTCCCTGTCCATTGTCATCCAGGGCTCAACTGTGGTTGGGTCCGCATCCATTTGTTCTTTTCTGGAGGTTAAAATTCAGTGCAGTTTGACATTGAATACGGTTGGATGCCTGAACAGTGTTACATAATCTATCATTGATTGTTTTTAGCTTGGAGTGGAATGATCTGACATATAGGAAGTACACCATCTACCCGCAAACCCTGGAGATCTGCCCAAACGTTCAATAGTAAAATGTCTGTATCTGAGTCAGGTGTTGCTGTTTCTCATAAAACAACTGGCTTTGTTAAGCTGCCAGCATCCAGGACCATAAGAATTTTATCATGAGGATTTGTTAAAGGCTCCTTAATTACTTTTGAAAGTTCAGTTGATTCAAGAAATGTTTGATGTTGCGATGGAAATCCTCTGGCATCTTCTTACAACTACTATTAATTCTATCTGTCACTTATCATCAAACAAAAACTCATGATATTTACACGTACCTTGCGTTTTGTGAGGAAATGTGTCTAATTTTCAAAATAAATGTTCTGTTTTTAACTATAGTCAGTTGGTAATATGAAGCATCCAGTCTAACTGAATTAAATATATATATATATATATATATATATATTTCTGTAGTTATAAGCATTACACTCAAGCCAAATATGGTTTAATTGCTGTTTCATAAGGCTTCATTGATGTTTTTGACGTTTATGACATCTGTGCACCAGTTTCACATTGTTAGGTGGCATGGACAGTGATGGCAAACATGTGCTTGTGAACGTGGGTTATGCCGCTGTTATAAATTCAAATTGATTCTTAATGATTCAGCCGTCAGAATGAATCATCAGCCCTGTTGCATTAACATTCGACATGAGTCATCGATACAACTCCATGCCTGAAGCGAAGGAAATTATGTATCAATATCTGCATGTCAGGTTCGAATTTTATGTTTTCAGACAACAAAGTTTGAGATCAAATCCAAGGATGAGCACAATTAATATGAATGAGATAGGAGATTCTAAACTTTAACAAAAGCTTTCAATTATCTCTTTTAGGACATGAATAAATAAATGAAGATCAGAAGATTTGATGCAGCAAAAATGTAATGATCAACCAACACCAGCACCCACCATGAACAAGAATCTGTCCTTTTTGAGTTCTTTTAGCTCTGAAGTGATGTTGTTGCCATTGTGCCACAAATTTGCCATGGGCATTTCAGCCAATGAGACAGGAATTATTGACATTTGGCTCTCACACTTTGGTGATGGCTGTAGGAAAATCAGCCATGTCAGATAAAGGGGCTGGACAGACATGGATAGAAAATTTGTTTGGATACCAGAGCACTCTCCATTTCAGAACCATTCCAACATGCACTTGTTTGACGTAGCTTGTAATAGGATTCATGAATTTGTCTTGAATTCTGAGCTGAAATTCTTCTTTTAATTTATATTACACGTTGTTATGAATTAGTTTTTGTTTGGTCCCTTGAAAAACTCTGGATTACTTTTCCTGTTGAAAATTTTCATCATTTTTTTGGGTAAGATATTGCAACATATAGTCAGATTTACATTTTTAACTAGATATCAAATTTGACCATTTTTGGTATTTACAATTTGTTGTCTTTGTTTTTTTAAAATGTGTATCTCTTTATCTCAGTTCATGTCCTTGATGTTTTGCAATAAATTCATTAAACATATTGGCAATGTCACTGTTCATTTAGCCATTCAAAAATGTAAAAAATTCAGCTATGCTTTACCAGATGCACAGAATATAAAGTGAGCTTTGTATTAGACAATACTTCAGTTTCTTTGGTTTGTGGAAAATGACACATTTGAAGACAAACCACTAATTCTCTACTATATGTTACCATAGCACCACCCATCTGGACCATTACACTGTTGAAAGGGACGATTTATTGTTATAAAATCAACCATAATTGCTAGTTTTTACAAATCAAGTGGTATCTCTTGGAATCTTAAATCATCCTTCTAAGAGGAAGCAATGGCCCATCATCAGATCCATCACCCCACTCAACACCATCACCATCATCCTCAGCATCGCCACTCATCTCATCACCAACATCATCACCATCATGGAGCACACCTTCCAGAGGATCATGATGATTACAGGTCTGTTGTACTCAAAATGGGTTTATAGTTTATATTAAACTAAAAATATAGTGTATCTTTTTGTAGATTAATATAATTGTAAAAACAAAATTCCACAGCAGCCAATCAATTAATGCTTGGAACACTGTACAAAATTGAAGGCACTTTTCCACCATCAGGCCAAACGGTTTTCGATCAGGGCTCATAGGCACAGTTTCTATCTCCATTGTGGTGCTGAAAAAGAATAAGAATGGACTGACTGAGCAAGTGACCAATCATAAGTTGCCACGTCACTAAAGGCATTCCACGAGCACATTCTACTGTCCCGAGTACGGTTAGCTAACCCTCCAGAGAAATCCGGGCCAGAAATGGTTACCGAACCATGTTAAAGTGGAAAAGCTGCTGGAACCATTACTTGATGTGCTCAGAACCGTTCGCGCCGATGGTTGAAAAGCAGCTTAAGTGTATCGAAAACTTAAATTGTGAATTACATGATAGCATAGCTATTGCATTTAGAAGAATCTTCCATTTTATTTAAAGTGAATACATGGTTTCCAATTCACTTGAAATATAAAGGTTAATCACAACCATTTATATAGAAGCTCATGATCTCACTACTTTTTGAATACAAAATAGATTTCATTAAATAAGGTTTGGAAAGTTTGGTCTTTGTCTTGAGACATGATATTATATTACTGTAAAATGTGGCTCAGTATAATAGCTAAAAAAAAAAAAAGGTTGTTGCCATGCAGTTGCTATAGTGTTATTAGTTGTTGTTATCATGTTGCCAGGCGGTTGCTAGTGGTGTTCTGGTGGTTTCGACGAAGCTCTGGATGGTTGTTAGGATATCCGGGGTGTTTTTAGAGCATTAATAGGCAGTACAACTGGCCCAAGTTAAAAGAGCCCTTCCCCAAGTTTCTATGATATTCTTTTCCCTGGCTCTGTCCCACTCTGTCCTTTAATGAAAGGATCTTTTCAGCTGTTTCACCTACTGTAGGCAAACATCTTAAGTCAAATTGCTTGGAAAAGTAATAGCACATCTCTCCTCAGCAAGCCACATAATTTAAGGCAGGGGTCTTCAACCATTTTCAGACCAAGGACAGAGATGGAGCTGAGACCACTGTTACATATTGAATAAAATTGAGTGTTGCGTTTTATGACTATAAAAATGTGTATGATAGGCTACCATATTATTGTATGCACATACTTTATGATGTTTATATTCCAAATCTTTTGAAATAATCATTAAAAAATATACAGCAGGGGTCTGCGACTTTTCTGACATGAAGTGACATTTTTCATTTTATATATTTCATTCCCCGTCTTAAATAAAAAGTAAAAGACAGACAGACAGTCCCTGTCCATGCAGAATAATTTTTCATGAGTCTTTATCTCATGTGAGTGATCAATTGTATACATATGTTTTCAAATAAAATTTAATTAGGTGTAAAACTTTGCAATGAGAAAAACAATGACTGAGTGCACCTTTAACTATGTTGTTCTGAGAGTCACCGTCTTGTGGGTGTGGAACATTATGGACTGTGTATACCATCTTGGAACAGATTTTGTTGATAAGTAAACACAGTTTGTTGCGGTAGTATAGAGATCTGATCTGCGAGGAATCCTCTGAAGGATAGTGTGTTCATAGGTCTGTGTGCGTCATGGTAGTGTGAAGGCAGACCCCCCAGGAATTCTCTGGAGGATAGTGTGTTTGTAGGTTTGTGCGTGTCATGATAGTGTGAAGAGCAGATCCAGTGCAGAGAGGCAACTGATGAGGAATGCTCAGGTGAAGGTTACCCTGGAACAATCCGGCCAGATTCCTCACCGCTTCATGGCCTTGGGCCGAACGATCGGAAAATCGACGGATCTCTGGAACGATGAGCAGCAGAGGTGGCCATTGTCCAGCGTTCCCCACTCACCGGCCCTCCCAGGCAGGAGCATTATGACAAAAGGAACAGGTTTTATTGATAATTAAATAGCAGAGCTGGCGAAGCATGGGGGTAACCTGTACCAACTGCAGCGTGGAGAGTGTGTTCGTAGGCTAGTGTGCATTGTGTTAGTGTAGAGCATAGATCCGTGAGGAATTCTCACTTTACTCACGCGACCCTCTGCTGCAGCGCTGCTGAAACTGATGTGCGTCGTGCTTTGAGCGGCTTGTGATGAGCATGGGCGAGTGTATGGTTTGTCCACACTACATGCTTCTGCTAGCTCAGTTTTGTCACACTTTAATAGCATTTAGCGTTCCAGTCTGTTCATAACTAAATACATAAGGTGCACAGATATGATCAAGGATTAAAAAGAAAGAGGAAGGTTTGGCATGCAGGTGCAATGAACTTCAACATGTCAATGAATTCAAATTCATATACTCATATAATTCCAGCTATCATTTGCATATGAGTAATTATTACAAGTGCCAATGGTGGATCAAACAATAATTTGCAGAACCCTTGTGGTACCACTGCGGACCCCTTGAGGGTTGTGGGCCCCCTGTTGAAGACCCTTGATTTAAGGTGTCACTCATGTCAACAGCATAAATGGCATGAGACAGAAGTAGAAGTATAAGCAGAAGTAAATAGCAATAGTATTTATCAAACGCAACTAATTATTTTCTCTCCACTTTGACTTATAGTGCCTCAGAGGGCAGCAGTGTTCACCATCACATTCAAGAGAGTCATCCTCACTCACAAGCTGAAAGCCATCATCATCATCATCATTATCCACACCACCAACATCAGGAAAATCACTACACAGAGAAAAATAAATCCCATTCTAAAGCTTCGGTTTCTTCCTCAAATTCTTCTAGGCCTTCCAATAGTTCCACTTCATCAAGCTCATCCAGTTTGGATTCTTCTTCCTCAGATTCCTCTTCATCCTCCAATACCTCTTCCTCCTCTTCCTCCAAATCATATATTTCCAAATCTAGCTTTTCCTCTTCCTCTGGTTCTTGCTCTTCCTGGTCATCTGAAGCCAGTCTGGAAAATGTCCCTTTTGCTTCTCAGTCCAAGCGAGGTATTTGCCGTCCACAGCACTCACAATCATGCATGGATATCCCTAGAGGAAGGAGAGCCTTTGAGGATGATGAGGATGAGGAAGACAGTATGCCTCTATTAGATACTGGTGGTAATCTCAAGAAGTCTACAAGCATGGAAAAGAATGTGGCTGACAAAGAAAAAAGTGTAGGTACTGCCAGGAAGGCAAAATATTCTCAACAACACTATGAAAAGGGCAATATGAGGCAACAGAATCAGGCTAAAGGGGCAGTAGTGGTTGCAAACATAAGAAAAAGCAAGTCTATGGAGGTTCTGTCCAGGCAGACAGATAATTCTGGTGTGGAAGAGTTGGATGAGAAAGAGCTGAAGATAAGAAAAAAAGAGGCCCATAAGACCTTTGTGAAGGAGAAGATTAAGTTTTCTGCCTTTTTGAATGAAATCACAAGGCAGGTGCTTAGCCCATCAAGACTTACATCCCTCGGGGTAACAGATGTTCAAAGGCCCACCAGCCCTGGCCAGAACTCAGTGAAGTCTCCCAAGCCTGAACATAAAAGAGAGAAGCCAAAAAATACCCAAAGCCGACCAGGAAGCAGTGCCAGCTCCATTACATCGGCTACCCACTCCCATATCAGCAAGCACTCTCACTCGAGCAAGAACTCCCACTCCAGTAAGCATTCCCATTCCAGAAAACACTCCCATTCCAGCAAGAACTTCCATTCGAGCAAGCTTCCTTATTCTGAAAAAGACATTGACAACCAACAACAGCACAAGGATGTTCCCAGGCATCGTCGCAATAGTGCAAGAAGTGATACACAGAAGAAGCACAAAATTGCACACAATGAGCAACATATACATTCTTCTGCTCATCGACATTCACATCACACACACGCTCCATCACATCACCATTATAATGAAGATAATCACAGCCCATCTCCATGTCCTCATTCTCCAGAATCAGAAAACATCCATCATTATTCCCATTCAGAATCTCATCACCATCGTTCACCTTCATCCCATCACCACCATGGAACTCATCGTTACCCATCTCCACACCATCATTCCCCCCACTCTGATTCTCATCATCATTCACCCTATCCATCACATCACCATGGAGCTCACCACAGCCCATCTCCAAACCATTACTCTGCCAATTCAGGGTCTCACCATCATCCTTCCTATCCAGAGTCTCTCCAATATCCTTCTCATGAAGAATCACACCATCATCACTCGTCCTCACCATCCCATCATCACCCCGGAGGTACCCACACCACATCTCCACACCATCATTCCACCTATTATGAAACAACCCCCCATCCATCCCATCCACAATCTCACCATGGTTATTTATCTCCTTCAGCTCTCCATCACCATGGAGAACATGGTAGTGCATCTCATCTTTCTTCCCCCTTAAAACCTCACCACCAGCAATCCCATTTGAAATCGCCTCACCCTCATTCTGACTTTGAGTTGTCTCATCCCAAATCCCACCAACACTATGAATTGCATCATGAGAAACCTCACCATTATCATTCCCATCCAGACTCTCATCATAATAACTCATCCCACACCGATTACCACCATCACACTTCAGAACAGAAGCACCATCACTTCCACAATGATTCCCACTCTGAAACTCACCAACTCACTCATGACACATCTCCTTCATCAGAACACCATCATCATTCCCTTCATTCTGACCCACACCATCATCGTCATCAGCACCACCATCACAAGTCTGACACTTATCCAAAAGGCCTTGCTCACTCTAAATCATCCCATAATTATGGAAATCATCATAACTCACAATCTCAAAGTTCCCAAGATCATAGCACACCACATTCCAAAGAGCACTGCCACAGTTCTGACTCACAGTCTCACCACACTCACTGTTTTGATCACACAGAGTCTTCTCACCACCACCATTCCCATTCAAAATCCCACCACCATGATATTGAGCCTCAAAAATCTCACCATTTCCTTTCAGAATTTAAATCTGATCAACACCATCTCCAAAAGCCTCAAGACTCCCACCATCAGTCTCATTCAGATTCCCATCATCACTCCAATCCAGAGTCTAACCATTCTCATCATAATGATCATTCAGAATCCCATCACCATTCTCAACCAGATTCCCACAGTTATAATTCCCAAGATCACCATTATCACCATGATTATCCTGAATCCCATAGTCAGTATTCCCATTCAGAATCGATCCACTGTCATTCCCACTTCAAAGAGGACCATCACAATGATGATCACCCAAGCCCACTTCGCCATTCTCCAGTTGGCCAAAGGTCTACTTCTCCACATTCCACTAAATCGGATTCATCAGCTAGCTCCATTGTCCATGATGACCAATCCACAGTGAGCTACCAAACAACATCACCATTCCCAAAAGTAGGTGGTATTCAATGTTTTTTTTTAAATCATCTTGTCATATTACAAAATATTTTTGCATGAAGCTTTACCAACTTTCTTATTTACTTATTACTTTGACAACATTTGTTTCTCAGTGACCCTTGCAGTTATAATTGCAGATTTAATTGTAGTAGATTGCATAAATTGTCAGATGGTTTTGCTAATATTCTTTGTTAATAGTATAGTATGATGACATATAAAGGCATTAGTGGAAGTCCCCATTGTTGAGTGATATTGCGTTCAGATTTGTAATGTAAAAAATGAATATTTTTTTTCCTTTTGTGATCTTTGATATTTGTATCTTCTTTTATCTTTCTTTAGGAAACTGACTCAGAATTGCAGAGGTTAATGTGAGTTTTTTTTTAGTTATTTTCTTTTTGCATGTTACCATCAAATAGCTAATTTCCATAATTTCAGGTGTAGTAATGGCTTTCCAAAATCTGTTGTGTCGATATTACCCTAACCTCAAATCTTTCCTGACACACTCACAGATTGTCTGACCATGTTGGGCATGCATATAGAAATGTAGTGTAGCTTACAGTCTATGTGTGACTGTTTCCATGGAGGCCTGTTTGATGGATCGACTCTATGTTGATCTGTTCTAGAATGTTACAGGAGCAGAATGAGGTTCTCCACCACAGCCTGCTGCAGACCACTGTACGAATGGAATGCATGGGAGCAGAGTTCAAAACCGGTCACCAGCTCCTTGAGTCTGAGTTACAAAGAACTCGCATAGAACTTAACAGCCTAATGGACCGGTTCACGAGGTAAAACACAAGATAAAGTCATAATGTTAACATTTTTAACTAGACTGTAACTGAGTAATATTCATATTGAAGGGCAAAAATAAGGATTAATACGTGTTTAAAAAAAGCTGCACTACTGAACATTGTGCTCTCTAGCAACATCTGTGGTTTAAATTGGCAAACAATAGAGCTGTGCAGCCGTGAGGTCCATTTGTAGGCGAACCGGAAGTCTAATTCACGATGGGTTCCCTCTGGATTTTCTTATGAGTTTTATAGTGTTTTTTTTTTTTAATCTTATTTGAATTGTTAATGTGAATTGTTTTTTTTTTATAAGTATACAATTCAATACAGCTTCAAATTCACATCTGAGGTATGATAGTGTGTAATTTATGTTACATCCATGTATCATCAAGTATTATTATCCACAGCCTTATTTTACTCATAAATCCAAAGCTCCCATTATAAAACGCATTGGAATAACCTGAGGGAACCCATGGTGAATTCTCTTCTGGGTTTGAGGACTACAAACGGATCAGCTCTATTTGCGAAACAACACTTTACGTGAGTTGTGTTTCGGCACTGCTCTTCTATGCAGATGAATCTCATAGTTTGAGCTTACCTGGACAATGCCTGAGTTTGATCATGTCTGGGAGATATTCATAACGTGCTATTTTCATGTTGATATTATTTTATTCTTTTAAACATTTAAAACTGAAATATGACTTGATTTGAGAAAGATAAACAACACTTGTATCAACATATTTTGAATGAATGTATTTTTCACTTACAGAGCTTTTCTGACACTACACCCAATGTGCATTTACATAGAGAACAGGGGACTCTCCTCAACCACCAACAGTTTCCAGTATATTTTAATATGATTATTCGAGTGTTTTATCTACTATTAATGTTTGTATTGTACTACACATCAATTTAAGAGGTGAAACTTGTGATATGGCTGATATATTATATTGTACAGCCTCAGTTGATAATGCCGTAAGTAAAGTAAAACCGTAATACTACAATAGTATGTCTATGCACTGCATATAATATCAATGTAAACTAAAAATATTAAACAAGGATTTAATTATGATAGGGGTGAAATATACTTAATTAAACATGAAAATAATATGCGTAAATATGCAATATAAAAACTGCAATAATACATTTAATTGATCATTTCTTTAGCAGTAAAGTTATAATAGACAGCTTGTTACTCACTAAACAAATTAATATGTACATTACTGCTATGAAATCGGTACATTTTAAACAACTTGAGATGAAAATACATTTATCTTGTATTAAGGTAGGACTTAAGGTGGGAACTACCTTGTATTAACTTGACCACTAAATGGACAATCTACTAAAATGAGAATAAGCAATGTTATAAAATAATAAGAAGTCATAATAATAGTAAACATGTGTAAAGGTATAAGGGAAAGGAGGATGCGAGAACCAGCTTGACAATATAAATAATAAAATAGTTTAATGAAGATCTTAACCAAAGACACAAACGCACACAGGTGACGAGCAGCTGCCCGTAAATCACTCTCTCTGTCGCAGCAGTGTCTCCGGTCGGCCTTTATCCCTCTCAGAGGCTTGATTAGCCTGATAAGGGGTAATCCCCGCCCTCCTCCCTGCCACAACATGTTACAGTAAATTCAGCGGACAATGTATATACATTGCAAACAGTAAACTCCCATGTACTGTTCGATTCAAACAAGCATGACAAGCAATATAAGCTTCAACAATGCTACCAGACAACATATCACCCAAATCTGAACCAACAGCTCAAAAAACAATAAATTTTTTTGTAGGCTTAACATGAATAGGGGTAAGGTAAGGTAAGGTAAGAACATTGTTAGAAATAAAAGAATGTATGTAATCAATAATGGCATTTTGACATTTTTTAACCAAACAAATTGGTTGAATGTTAGTTCAGCTTTAATAATAATGTATTTATGCCACCATTTAGTATATGTCTTTAGTTTTAAAGTAAACCTAAAACAAACTTTAATCCTGTTGCTCCATGAAGTCATCTTTCAATTTTAGTTAGTGTTTTATTTTTAAACCTGCAGCTGAGGAAGTATACATTTCCAAAATGGCGGAATTTCCTTGTAGGAAAATAAAGGACATTCATTATTGAATTTCATGAGAATTTTGTACCAATTTAACAAAGCATCTGTTTCTTCCGTTTCTGTTGACTATTAATTAATAATATGATGTAGTTAACATTTTACTCTTTCTATACACTGCATTCATAAAGTATTCAGACCCCTTCTTTTTTTTCACATTTTGTTATTTTGCAGCCTTATGCTATAATGCTTAAATAATTTTGTCCACATCATTCGACACTCCATACTCCATAATGACAAAGCAAAAAACAGATTTTTGATAACTTTGCAAATGCATTAAAAAGAAAAACTGAAATATCATATTGACATAAGAATTCAGACCCGTAACTCAGAACTTAGTTGAAGCACCTTTGGCAGCGATTACAGCCTCAAGTTGTTTTGGGTAGGATGTGACGAGCTTTGCACTCCTGGATTTGGGGATTTTCTGCCATTCTTCTCTGCAGATCCTCTCAAGCTCTGTCAGGTTGGATGGGGACTGTCGATGGACAGCCATTTTCACGTCTCTCTAGAGATGTTCGATTGGGTTCAAGTCCGGGGTCTGGCTGGGCCACTCTTGTCCCAAAAGTTGTGTTTTCTTGGCTGTGTGCTTAGGGTAATTGTCCTGTTGGAAGGTGAACCTTCAGCCCAGTCGTTGGTCCAGAGCGCTCTAGACCAGGTTTTCATTAAGGACATCTCTGTATTTGCTGCGTTCAGCTTTCCTTCAACCCTGACCATTCCCCCAGTCCCTGCTGCTGAAAAACACACCACAGCATGATGCTACCACCACCATACTTCACCATTGAGATGGTATTGCGCAGGTGATGAGCGGTGTCTGGTTTCCTCCAGACATGACGCTTGAAATTGAGACCAAAATGTTCAATCTTTGTTTCATCAGACCAGAGAATCTTGTTTCTCACGGTCTGAGAGTCCTTCAGGTGCTTTTTTTGCAAATTCCAAGCGGGCTTTCACGTGTCTTGCACTGAGGAGAGGCTTCCGTCTGGCCACTTTGCCATAAAGCCTAGATTGGTGGAGTGTCGCACTGATGGTTGTCCTCCAGCGAGATTCGCCAATCTCCACACATGATCTCTGGAGCTCAACCAGAGTGACCATCGGGTTCTTGGCCACCTCTCTTACAAAAGCCCTTCTGCCCCAATTGCTCAGTTTGCTCACCTATAGTAAGAGTCGTGGTTGTTCCAAATTTTTTAAGAATAATGGAGGTCACTGTGCTCTTGGGAACCTTCAGAGCAGCCTACATTTTTTGTAGCCTTCCCCAGATCTGTGCCTAAACACAATCCATTCTCTGAGCTTTGCAGACAGTTCCTTTAACCTCATGCTTTGGTTTTTGCTCTGATATGCATTTTCAGTTGTGAGACCTTATATAGACAGGTGTGTGCCTTTCCAAATCATGTCCAATCTATTGAATTTACCACGGGTGGACTCCAATCGAAAGTGTAGGTACATCTTAAAGATGATCCAGAGAAATGTGATGCACCTGAGCTAAATTTCAAGTGTCATAACAAAGGGTCTGAATACTTGTCAATGTGATATTTCAGTATTTTATTATTTTTAATAAATTTGCAAATATATCAAAATCAGTTTTTTGCTTTGTGATTTTGGGGCAGAGATTGTAGATCGATGTGAATAATAATAATAATTGAAAGCATTTTAGCATAAGGCTAAAATGTGAAAAATAAATTTGTAACCAAAAATCCAAACAAACAAAAAAAAAAAACGAAGGTGTCTGAATATTTTCTGAATGCACTATATTATACTAACATATATATTGATACAATTTTAATTTAAAAACTAAATTAAAAAAATGAATTGCAAAAGAATGTTACATGCTCTCATATGAACATTGAACAACAATGATTGAGTCAGTTCATTAAGTCAGTCAAGGATTCATCAGACTATACGCTTTGTGTACGACTCACCCCATTCTATCATAATTTTTTGGAACCCGGTCAACTTGAATATTACTATATAATTCTTATATAATACTGAATAATAATAATAATAGCCTACTAATACTACTACTGCTATTGCTAATATCAATAATAGCTATTATTACTATGTTACAAAATTACAGAAATGTATTACAATTGTATTGTAATAACAATTATTATAATTGTTGTTGTTTTTATATTAATAATCATGAGAGTGAGCAGCAAAATCAATGGTCTGGACCTATAACTGCCTCAGCAGCATTTACAGTTAAAAAACATCAAGTTAAGGAGCTCTTATAACACCACGCACATCCTACACAACCTGTACAACTTTCTCCCCTCAAGTCATAGATACAGATCACTGGCCTTAAAAACCAGAATGGCTGGAGCCGGCTTTATTCCAACATCTATCTGCCTCCTGAGCTCATTAAACTGAGCTTGATGCACTAGCACTTTAAGGATGGTATATTTTCTTTGTTTTCCCCTTTAAATATTTTGTTTATTAATTTGATCTTTTAATTATCTTCTTATTTATGATGTGAATAAGCTGATATCTATTTCAATGTCTGAATGTATAGTATGCACTGACAACCTTCACACTTGAAGTTCCCAATGAAAAAGAATGTTCTTGAATTGAACTGAAATACTTTTGTAATAACTTGTATATTGCATTCGCACTCTGTGTTAATTGTGTTTATTTGTAGTCCCACAGAAACCTTACACCTACCCTTAAACCTAAACCTAACACTAAATCTAACCCGAACACTAACCTTAGTAACAGCGAATGATACGCTCATGAGACTTTGGCTGCTGGGCAGTTACCTTTTAGACACAGCCTTATAGTCACTATGATGGCATTCGAAAGTTGGACAAAATTTCTAACCGGCATGCATTGCTTCAAGCCAGCCACCGTTCTGTCTGCGCAGCGCTGCATGAAGTAGAACACACCTGTTGATTCACTGTCGTAGCTCTCTAAACGCAGTTCATTGAAGCCAGGTCCATTTTATGATTGACTTAGAAAACTCAAATGAGCCAAGTTGACCATTAATCTCTCTCCTCTTGTCCCTTTGCGGTTTAATATTCACACAAAGTCATATCTTGAAAAGTATTTTAAAAGTATTGTTTATTGTTAGATAATGTTAACTAGTTAACTAATGTTAAAAAAATAGAAACGTATTTTAAAGTGTTCCCATTTAATATTTTTATTTGTGCGACAAAGTCTCTGTTTTGATTGAGAAATTTAGAATATGTAGAATATGGTTTTCATTTCAATGTATCTTTCATTAGACTTCAGGACAACTACTCCAGCACACAACAAACCAACCAACATCTGGAGAAGAAATTGCATTGTGTGGTAAAGTCAGAATTATCACAATTTATCTACTTTCCTAGTTTGTAGTTCCACCTTAAAGAATTAAACCAATGTATTTTTCAGGTCATAATCAGCTTTTACAATATCATAATACTCAATACCATATTCTATATCATTTAGAGTTACAAGAATCTGTATATGTTGAAGAAAACAAACCATTGACTCATGTGAAATCCGGTGTATCGTTTCATCTGTCTAATTGTTCTTATACTTTAATATAGGCACAAAGCATGGATGGAGAGCGTGAGCGACTGAACCAGCGTGTCTCACAGCTCACAGAACAGCTCTCTGCAGCAAAGACAACCATCCAAAGTCTGGAAACCATTAATGTGAGAGATTGTCCTGATTTGCTGAACTTTTTTGTTTAATTTGTTTGTTTTCTGTGTAAAATCACCAAATGGAACCGCAAAAATAATGCCTGTTTTTAAACAGATTTCCAGAACACTACTCCATCAGCCATTGGTTGTTCAAACAGAGAGTTCCACCCAAACCATGAGCAGAACAAATGCATTGGGGGGGCTGTGGCTCAGGTGGTAGAGTGGGTCGGCTGCCAATCGCAGGGTTGGTGGTTCAATTCCCGGCACACATGACTCCACATGCTGAAGTGTCCTTGGGCAAGTCACTGAACCCCAATTTGCTCCCAATGGCAGGCCAGAGCCTTGCATGGCAGCTCTGCCATCATTGGTGTGTGTATGGGTGAATGGCACACAGTGTAAAGTGCTTTGGTAACCTCTAAGGTTAAAAAAGCACTATATAAGTGCAGACCATTTTCACAAAATGTTTCTGCTCATGTCTTATGAATGAGGCCCAATGTTTTGATAGCACCACAGTGTCAAAATATTTACAATTTTGGGAGAATTATCCTACAAATATCTCACTTACAGCAGTCCTTGCATATTAAGCTGGGATATGTTTATTTTGACATCAAAAAGATTGCACACATCACCTTTTAGGTTATAAAGTGTTTATCTGTCTTCAAATTTGATTTTATGAGATTTTTATTGTTATGTAAAGCAAAAATAATGTAATATTCATATTTATATGCTACATGGCATATCCCGGTTACCGAAGATGCCTCCTTCATTTTGGAATATTACAACCTAATATTTTCCATTTTTTTTCTTCCAAAAATGTCATGATCTCTATCTCTGTCAATAATTTCAGCATAATTATAGTTGCAGCCTCAAAAAACCTGTGGCCTAATGGCCCTCTGTTTCCTGGTGTTATTATTTCTGTATAACTATTTGATTTTTGGAAGTTAAACTATGCATCATCAAAGCATGTGGGTTGTCATATCAGATTGATCTCACTGTAGGTTGACTTTTCTTTATCTAAAATCGGTCTGTGCTTACCGAAATTCGAAACACTGCCCCTGGTGGCCAAAGCGGTAAGTTTTGTTGGGTGTATGGGCACATGTGAGCTCCATTTTCCGGGTGTAATGTCCACACAGGGGTGCCAAAAGCGCATTGGGAAGCGAGTTGTTTTCAACTGTGCAGGCTGCAATACAGTGAAGAGAAATGCATCAGTGGAGTAAAAAAAAATATGTTAGATGGAAAAATGCAACCTACGAGTCACACTTACCACTGATTATGTGAACGCAATTACGTTTGACATGGTATCTGAACCTGTGTCTCCCATGCTGCTGATGCAACACACTTCGGTCATGCCAGTGGAGAAGATAAACATACTGTAGCTGGAGATGCCACTTGTCAATGAGTCGGCATAATGTGGCCAATCTTAGGGTATCAGAAACAACATTGGTCAGCATTAAATAATTAAATAATTTATGCTGATTCCAAATATGACCATATGTAGCTGCACTATACAGAAAATTCTGCTTACAATGTGATTTGTGATTCAGAATATCTTCAGTTTTTTTAATGCACTGTTGTTTTTCCATCCCTCCATCACAGGTGACATCGATGCTACAGGATGCCCTGGTGAAGCACTTGAAATCTGATGATCCCATCACTCCACTACCAGTGGCCCCACCTCCAGCTCAGTTCATGGATAGTGACCATTATGACAAAAGGGATGACCAATCATTGGGCACGCTCCCAGAAGAGGAGGAATCCGATTGGTCAGAAATGGGGGAGGAGGTTTTAATGGTTTCACAGGGAACTCATGAAAACACTTATTTTCAATGGCAGCAGAGACAAGGCTGCTGGGAGGGGGAAAATCAGTATGAGAGGGGGAATGCCGACACAGAAAGTGAATCTGGGGGTGAGGAGAACAAAACTCAACAACCTCCTCATGGCCTACAGATACCACATCTCAAGTTTACTGTTCACCCAGAAACCTTGCCGGTTCCCATCGCAGACGTCAGCCTAGCCCGTTTCAAGCAGAGTCCAGATGGTCCAGCATCCGAGAGCTACCAGATCACAGATGTACGCAATCTGGGCTCCCCCATTCGCGTCCTCTCTGCTAGTCTGGAAGAGATCCACTCCATTGGGCTGCTGAAGATGCAGGATGATCATGGCCAACTGAGGTCCAATAAATCCATGATGGACCTCCACCATACACAGGTTGGCACCAGACAGGTCTCGTATGTGGGTGATATTGTTTGTAATTGGAGAGAAACAAACAGCCAGGGCTCTGGAGAGGATGTCAATGGTATGGTTGGTCTGGAGTCTGCTCAAAAAATGCTCAACCACTTCATCCATGATGGGGAGAGTACACACTTGTGATATATAAGGGTATGTAGAAGAAAATTTGTGGATGGTGAATTTGTCATAGTATAAATGATGGCAAGTAAAAGTGAAGCAATATAGGTCAGATAATTTGGAAACCTATATTTTATTTATGATTCACAAGATGGAAATAAACTCTATATTTTTCTTTATGATAAACTTAATGAAGGAAAGACAGTTTTCACATTGAAATGTATAGTAGTTCTCAAATAGTTTTGCTTCAGGACCCTGAATTTACATTGGACCTCTAGTAGTGACCAAATACAGATACAAAACCCATTTTTCATGTAGTCCATGTTGTTTTTTTCTTTTACATTGCATGGTTTTGTTAATGGTGTTCCAGGATGAGGGCATGTCACACAATCTGTCCACGTTGGCATCTGCTTCATTTGGCTAGGTTCTACCAAGATGATGACAGATGAATACAGTAGAGTTTGTCAGCATACACATCCTGTAACAGCAAAAACATTATATATGGGTTCCTGTAGCTTAACTGGTAAAGCATAGCACTAGAAACCTTTGATTCCCAGGAAACACAGAAGTTGATACAATGTATACCTTAAACGCACTTTTCCACTGCACGTTACGGTTCAACTCGCCTCAACTCTACTCGCTTTACTTTTCTGAGCTTGCATTTCCACTGCAGTTTAGTTCCGCCTAAACGTGGGTGGGATTATAGGCTGATCATCATAGTTGTGGCGCCTCTACTGTCGTGACATCTTCTTAACCACAACACAAACTGACCAAAACAATATCACGACCGCTAGCTGTTAGCTATTAGCTCATTGTGCTGCATAAAGCAGTTGTTGCAAGGGGATTTTACACAAGTGTAACCGTAACATTGCCCTGGTTGTTTTAGAAGCAAGCTTCCAGTAGCTGGGCAATTAAATAAAGTGAAGCTTTCAAGCAGAATATAGAGTTAACATAACAAAATGTACCATCCTCCATCATGGATCAACGCCAGTCCAGGGCACTCTCCCTCCCATTGCTCTCCTGTTTAGATAGCGTCCATTTGGTCGAACCAATTCCAGTTTTCCTTTATAGTTCTGTAGACGCTTAAGTTTTTTTTTAACTTTTCCCTACACTGTTGGTAGTTCCGGTGGTAGCCGTGTGTGGCCAACAGCTGAGAACTTCCTGAGAGACCTTTGTTTTGCTCATCGCTAACAAGTGGACCGTCTGCACCTCGTTTATTGACAACGGCGTGGTTTTGCGCACAGCCATTTCTTTTTTCACAATTTGAAAGTCACGTGAACAAATGATACTGCTATCGCTGTTGCTAACTTTAAAACTAGCACGTGTCGGAAATACAGTGACACTGGTAGTGACAATTCTCCCTGACCAATCAGAGATCTGCAGGATTTTGACGTCACATTTAGTATTGGCTCGGCTCGTTTCAGGTACCAGGTACTATCCACAGTGGAAAACCCCAAAAAAGCGAGCAGAGTCGAGTTGATTCAAGTTATACCGTGCAGTGGAAAAGCCCCTTAAGTCACCTGGAAAAAAGTGCCAGCTAAATGCATACAGTAAATGGAAATATTTGGGAAGCAAATAAGCAAATAGAGACCCAAACATCAAGTCTGAAGATATATTTTCTTTTTTCGTCCTTGAATGTGTTTTTAGGAAGCCACTAATTATATATATATATAATAGCAAAAGTTAGTTAGTTGAATTCAATTTTTTTGTTATTATTTGCATTGAGCCTTGGTTTCCCCTTGCTATCTGAATCCCAATCATGCAACCTATTTTGGGCTTCTGTTTACCTTCAGATCAAAGATATTTTATATAGTCTCTCTCAGCACCATTGAAGGATCCACAAGGCTCCTACAGATGTACTGTAGATCAACAGCAAACATAACTATGGGAATTTGATTTTAACCTTTTGTTCACCCTTAGAATATCCTACTCTTTGCTACAGTCATGTGTAGTCTGAGTAAAAATGTTGGGTTTGTTATAGAATGACAAAACACTGCTAGATTAATTAAATAATTTACACTAGAAATAACTGAACTTTGCTCATTAGATGTTTAATCTTACTTATTCAATATTTGTTTTTTTATGATCTGTATTAATTTGCTTGCTTATGTATTTGAGCACATGTGCTAATGTGTCAATAGTTCTTGTTGAACTCTCACTTATAAAGCGTTATTCAGCATGCATGATAGCACAGCGGAACAAATGAAGAGGTCATTATGTAAAACAATAAAGATATAAAAAGAGAATGGAGAGTGGAAATAATGGGTAAGAGAAGAGCTATTAAGCTTTACATAGAGTATAATGGTGGGCAGTGTATGTGTATGTGTTGGGCTGGGGGGGGGGGGGGGTTAATCTTTTTCATCCCTTACATTTTCCCATCCCATTGTTGCAGAATATTGTAAAAATAAAACTGTATAATGCATCTTCCTAAATGTATTACCTGCTATGTTGTACTGCCAAAGTTTATATTAATGTTGGTAATAATTGTTCAAATAAATAAAGTGGACAAACATACATTTTGGAAGTCTTTTATTTTTAAATGAGAGAATTCTCATCTTCATGTATACTGAATGTTTTTAATGGGATGATTTACATTCCAATTTAACCAGAAATCAAACAATGATGAACCATACATTAAATGGTTCTAAAAAAATAATAGCAATATTTGTTTGCAATACCACTAACTGACAGCAAGTAAAGCTGCCAATAAGTTCTATCATGAGTGCAAATCTTTAAAGTCATCTATCTGTTCCATTGTCCTTATAAGGGATCAACATCCATATTTCAACTCTATGTTTTGAAATATGACACACAATGTCATATTTCTACACATTTAAGCACAAGCTATACAGGGTTTGTCCCTTGCATATCCATGTGCAATAAAATGTGTAAAACTGAATGAGAGCTTCCTTTGAGAAAAGGCTGCTCTCGTGACTGGCTATAATCTGTTGAGCGATGGCCTTTACTTTAGAACTGACAGACACACTAGAACTAAACTGAGATTTGTAGTGGAAAGAGGTATCTAAATAACTCTCATATTATCCATTTACTTACTAAAGATCATATACTGTACATAATGAAATATTGTAGAGTAATTGCAGCACGCATTCAGTTCCATTTTGAAGCACTATGGCAGCCATCTTTCTATGAGTCTGGTTGTTATAACTCTTCTAATCTCGTCTTGTCGCTATTCATCATCTTTATCCTTTACTTCTGTGAAGCAATGCAGCAATGCACTGCTTACATTGCTGAGCAGACAGTGGCCTTATTTCCCATTGGAGAGGGCCATTGTAATAGGATAGGTGAGGGATTACACGTAAGATGCCCAAGACCTCTAACATTGGCCAAATCTAAAGTGTCTCACCCAACCATGGGCATGGAGGTTCAAGGGCTCCACTCTCACCATTGAGTGGGCATTTGGCTCATTTTAGCATCTCAAAGGGGGGATCACCTCTCAAAAATTTGGGCTGACCTTTGGACTACAATATTAACCAGAATAGAAGCTGCTTTGCTTGGACCAAATTGATCTGATTTTATATTCTAACACAGAAGGACATTTAACGGATTACACAAAATTATCCACTTTTGCACAGAACATTGAAGCTCCGACTGTCTCTTTCAAAGACTTCACAATCTTTCCAAGTTTGAACACACTTCTCCATTTCTTCCTTTTCTCAAGTCTCCATCAGTAAACTTTTTCATCATGGTTGTGGGTAAGATGAAGTTAACTTTTCAGAAAAGGGTCAAGTTGGCCAAGGGTTTATGGCTGCTCTCTTGGATGGCAACTCTGGGCGGAGCGGTTACCTTCACTTTAGGATGCTTCCTAAAGACTGAACTTCGAAGGAGGGGAGAGGTATCCAAATAACCCTCATCTTTTTCATTTACTTCATTAATATTTAATAATATTGTAGTGATCAGTTTTGGACTTCCAAATTGCTATGAATACATTCAACAGTAAACCAAATAACATTGGTAGAAGTATTTTTTTTTTTTTTTTTTTTTTGCAAACAACGAACTGATTAAAAGAGTACACTCTTTGTGTAAGAATTTTCCTTTGTGTGGAAAAGTGCTGTTTCTACCTTTATTTTATAAATGTTTAAGGATTTGATCAATTTCTATGACATTTTAATATATAAATATAGTGTAAATATAGGCCCTTGTAAATATGTCTTGAAATATCTGGCAGGGATTAACCTATGTGATAAGTATTATCTAACCAGGCTATAATAGGTAATAAGTTGCAGTCCTTTACAAATGCGCTCTTCTAGATGTCTAGATGTGTCACAAACAACCTACTGAAGAAGACGGGTATTCGTCTTAACTGGGGCAGGCATGATAACCTAGTTTTTCAAACCAGACTATCCAACTTGTTGATTATATTCCCATACATATGTTTATTTAATGCATGTAGACCACCCAGAAAGCACACATACATCTCTGAGAAGAGCATTTAATCTGAAAAGCATCTGATAAACGTCGTAAAAAGAGCGAATTAACAATCATTCTAAATCACAAATGCCTCAAAGACATCTGTGGCATCTGAATGTCCTTTTGACATCTGAGAGGAAACGTCTTATAGACAAATTGCAGATGAACAAACAGTCTAAAAATACTTCTTCCAGATGTAAACACACACATCAAATAGATATTTGGGTTATGCACATGTGCAATCAGGGCACACTTTATTTCATGGGAGGACAAAACATTTTAAATGACCACAACAAAAACAATATTTTTAATGTTTATTTGCTCCCCTTTTCTCCCCAATTTGGAATGCCCAATTCCCAATGCGCTCTAGGTCCTTGTGGTGGCGTAGTGACTCACCTCAATCAGGGTGGCGGAGGATGAATCTCAGCTGCCTGAGACGGTCAATGTGTGTATTTTATCACATGGCTTGTTGAGCGCATTACCGCGGCCCCAGCAAGAGCGAGAACCACATTATAGCATCCACAAGGAGGTTACCCGATGTGACTCTACCTTCCCTAGCAACCGGGCCAATTTGGTTTCTTAGGAGACCTGGCTGGAGTCGAACTCATGACTCCAGGGGTGGTAGTCAGCGTTTTTGCTTGCTGAGCTACCCATAAATAATTTTATCATTTTATTATCATAAATAATATCATTCCCCTTCTGTCAATCTCTCAACGTAGTGTCGAAGGAAGTGACACAAGGGGTCTTCTCGGATGCCAAATCGTACCTCTGAACCTGAGAAAAGGCCAATGTCAAGTTGGCAGACAGAATTTGCATGCCCCGCCCCAGACATACGAGTATAAAGGGAAGCGGGGCAGCGAATGCCAGTCAGAATTTTTCTTCGGAGCCGAATGGTTGTACCGCAAGCAGCTGAAACACACTCCTGTTTCACTCACCTTTACTGTGCAGTTCACGCCCCTGGGCGCTTCGACAGCGCTTCTTTCTGTTTGAAAGAGTGTTTCTCCTCCTAAAAGAGTATATTTTATCTAAAAGAGTTTGAGTTCCCACTCATAAAAGAGCAATACACAGCAGGTGTTGAACGTCCTTTTCAGGACGCGTCTTTTTAAAGATGTCTTTCCGCCTCTGTGTAGTTCCTGGATGCGGTTGATATCTCTCCACTTCTGACGGTCATAAAAGCAGCCTCGCGTGCCTCGGCTGGGATCACACGCAGGCAGCATTTTATGAATGGTTCATGTTCTCAGTGCGAGAACATAACCATGGCAACATTGCGGTCGCGCGGCTTTCTTTTGTCATGAAAGAAAGCCACTTCAGCCGACACCCGCGTTGTTCCTTCTTCCCACGGGATTGAGGTCGACCCGGCCGGCGATGAAGGCGATTTGGGGATGACCCAGGCTCGGTTTCGCCAGGTAAATCCCCATGAACCACCCGCCACCCAGCACGCTTGTTTGCTTCCATCCGAGCTCGGGAAGAGTGCGGCTCGCTTCCCGGCCAGCCGGCATTTTCCCTTGAGCCCCCGGAACTGGATGACGGCATCACCGCTGCATCGGAGAGCGTCACAGCGGCGTCTGATGCTGATGACTCGCCTGGGCTGCCACCTTCGGGTCTGCTCGCCCAGTCTAAGGCTGATTCGCAGATGTCCGCTATGCTTTCCCGGGCCGCCGCGAGCGCAAGGTTGGATTGGAAATCTCCCTCCCCCCCTCTCGGCTACTCGATCGGTTCCTCGGGTCATGGCGCCGCTTATAGCCACGCCCCCCCCCCCTTGGTTCAGTCGTCCCCGGAAGTGCATGACGAGCCAACGCGGTCGGAACCGCCCTCCGCTTGGCCGCTCTCACTACCCTGGATGGCGGAACACCGCATCACTGACCTCAAAAGTCTACATCACCACTGGACAGGCCGCATCCGCCCTGCATGCCATGGCTCTCCTGCAATTTACTAAGCCAAGGCTCTCAAGATCTGCACCTGGGTAGTTCCAACCCCGATGTGCTGCAGGAACTGTGCTCTGCTCCAACCTCACTCTCAGAGCTACGAAGGTCACGGCACAGGCACTCGGGTGGATGATGGCCACGCTCGGCGTACGGCCCCGTCTCACGGACCCCCTCGAGGACCCGGAAGGCTCCCAGGCGCTCCGTAGACACTCGACCCAGGGACCAAGACGTTAGCTCCGGAGATGGTAAGACCACTCCATCCCCGGTGGAGGACCGGGAGGAGAATTTTTTTGTTGAATTAGTTTTCACACTCTCATATTCTCAGTAACAGAGCTATTTCCTTTTGTCTCTGGGTCACCTGGCCTGCAAATGCCGTTCTCACGGCACTCTGCTGCCAGATCTCAACAGTCCCGGCATCCTGGACGCGGACCACCTGCCTCCAGTCCCCACGACTGTTCCCCGGCTGGCCGATTCCGACGAGTCTAGAGGACATCTACCCTGGACCTCCTCCTGCTCAGTCGCTAACCCGCCCCCTGCCGGGTGTGCGGAGCAAGGTAAGTGCTTGAGTCTTTTCTCAGCACCAGCGCCTCGGGACGCGTCATTGCCTCCTGATGGCGCTTTACCTGCTCTGCCCCGCCGCGAAGCCCCACCCGGTACGTCAAACATGATCGTCCGCTTAGTCCCCCTCGCACGGAGCTTGGATGCGTGGTTATCGCTTCCCAACCCATCGCGCTGGTTGGCCAGGACCATCCGACTCGGCTCCGCGATTCAGTTCGCCTGGCTCCCGCCTCGTTTCAGCGGTATTTGCTCCACTCTAGGGCACGGCCAACAAGCCAGTGCCTTACGAGCAGAGATTTTTACACTGCTCATCAAGGACGCGATAGAGCCCGTCCCTCCAGCCGAGATGAAGACGGGTCTCTACAGCCCTTACTTCATCGTACCCAGAAAATGTGGCGGGTTGCGACCATTCTTGGATTTGCGAGTTCTCAACCGGGCTTTGCACAGACTCCCGTTCAAAATGCTCACACAGAAGCAGATACTCATCTGCGTATGGCAGCTAGATTTGTTCGCGGCGGTAGACCTGAAGGACGCGTACTTCCACGTCTCCATTTTGCCGCGACACCGACCCTTCTTACGGTTCGCTTTCGACGGCCAGGCGTATCAGTACAAAGTCCTCCCCTTCAGCCTGTCCCCTGCTCTTGCCCCCCTAAGGGAAGCGGGCATCCGCATACTCAATTACCTCGATGACTGGCTTATCCAAAATAGCTCACTCTCGATAATTGCTATGTGCTCACAGGGACCAGGTGCTCAGGCACCTCAGCCGTTTAGGGCTTCAGGTTAACTGGGAAAAGAGCAGGCTTGCCCCGGTTCAAGCATCTCTTTTCTCGGTATGGAGTTAGACTCGATCTCAATGACAGCGCGTCTCACCAACGAGCACTCGGTCAGTGCTCAGCTGCCTCGCTTTCTTCAAGCCCGGCACAGCGGTCCCTTTAAAACAATTCCAGAGGCTCCTGGGGCATATGGCATCCTCAGCCGCGGTCGCGCTGCTCGGGTTGACGCATATGAGACCGCTACAGCACTGGCTACAGACCTGAGTCCTGAGATGGGCATGGTGCCACGGCACGCATCGTGTGACAATCACCCCTGCCTACTGTCAAACTTTCAGCCCATGGACAGACCTCTCCTTCCTACGGTCCGGAGTTCCCTTGCAGCAGGTGTCCAGACGCGTCGTGGTCATCACAGACGCCTCTCGACAGGGTTGGGGCGCCGTGTGCAACGGGCGTGCTGCCGCTGGCATCTGGAAAGGCCCCCGGCAGCGTTGGCACATCAATTGCCTAGAGTTGATGGCCGCTATCCTTGCCCTACGGAGGTTTCTTCCACTAATCCGAGGCAAGCACGTTCTGATCCGTTCAGACAGCACCGTGATGGTAGCGTACATAAATCGCCAAGGCGGCGTGCGCTCTCATCGTATGCCTCAAATCGCCCGCCATCTCCTCCTCTGGAGTCAGCCGTGACTCAGGACGCTGCTAGCCACTCACATCCCTGGCGAACGCAACACGCCTCCACCTTGAAGGTGTCAGCCTCCACCTTGAAGGTGTATGTGGCCGCTATCGCTGCCCACCACAATGCAGTAGATGGCAAGTCCCTTGGTAAGCACGACTTGATTATCAGGTTCCTAAAAGGTGCCCGGAGACTACATCCTCCCCGGCCTAACCTGTTTCCCTCTTGGGATCTCTCAGGGACCCCCATTTGAGCCGCTTGATTCAGCCGAGCTCAAGGCCCTCTCCTTGAAGACAGCCCTCCTGATTGCGTTAGCCTCAATCAAGAGGGTAGGAGACCTGCAAGCGTTCTCTGTCAGCGACTCTTGCCTGGAGTTTGGTCCGGCATTTTCTCACGTTATCCTGAGACCCCGACCGGGCTACGTACCCAAGGTTCCCGCGACCCCTTTCAGGGACCAGGTCATGAATCTGCAAGTGCTGCCCCGGGAGGAGGCAGACCCAGCCCTTTCATTGCTGTGTCTGGTGCGTGCTTTGCATACCTATGTGGACCGCATGCAGAGCTCTAGATGCTCTGAGCAGCTCTTTGTCTGCTTTTGCGGACGGCGGAAAGGGAACGCCGTCTCCAAACAGAGGCTAGCCCACTGGGTTGTTGACGCTATCGCTCTAGCCTATCACGCCCAGGGCGTGCCTGCACCCCTGCAGGTCTGAGCACACTCCACGAGAAGTGTGGCGTCCTCATGGGCACTGAGCCACGGCACCTCCCTAGCAGACATCTGTAGAGCAGCAGGCTGGGCAACACCCAATACCTTCAGCAGGTTTTACAATCTGAGGGTTGAGTCGGTCTTGTCCCGTGTTCTGTCAAGTCCGAGCCAGTAGAACTCGGTAACACGGCACAACCGACCAGGTGTTTCGCTTGTATCTGCGCCCTTCACCAATGTGATCCAGTGCGCCTTCTGTCCCAGGTCAGCCACTGAGTGTCGCTGCCTGGATGCCTTTTCCTCCCTAGCCTTCTGGCCCGCGAGATCAGCAGAGCAACTCGCGGCTAGACCTAGTACGAGTCTCTTGGCTCTGTACTGGGGTTGGGCTCCACGGGCATAGTTCCCCTTCGTTAGGCTAACTCCCCGCGATACGGTCCCCCTTTCGGCGGACACGCGTTTCCCTCTGGCAGCTCGCTACCTCGGCCCCGTGTCTGTAGAGTTCCCCCCTTATCAGGCTGGACCTACCACTGCGCCGTATCCCACGTCCTTTATCCACCACGGCTTCACAACCCTCGTGGTGTATTTGCCATACATTTCCTCCCCCTGGACTGGGTAGGGTATGGCCTCTGCAAGTTCTTCCCCTCCTGAAAGGATAGGAAATCTGCGGGCCGGATGCTACTTCGCCTCTGGCCCCACCTAGGTGCCTGGCACGCGGCACCGATGAGTTTGAAGACGCCTCCTTAGGCCTCTTCCTCAGTCGTTAAGTCGCCCCCTGCCGGGTGCAGGGAGCAGCCCGCTGCGCCAAGCGCAGCCTCTTCTGCTCCCCTCGGGGAATGACCGCCTTTCCTGACATAATTTGGGCCCCAGCCGCTTTACATCCTATGTGAGAGACATAGTGAGAGAGAAGGCCGCGGCTGCTGGGCTTGCTCCCATGCTAGCACGTAATACCTCTTTCTCCCCCAGGGGTGCGAGAAATTACAAGGTTGATATGCTAAAACTTTGAGGGGGCGTTGGGGAGGGCGTAAGCATTCAGTTCAGGTGCCTCTAAACATGCAATAGCCTGTTTTGCCCCTGCTCTGACAGTCGCGTCACACGGTCAGTGCGTGGCGTGTTTATATGGACCCCTTGTGTCACATCCTTCGACATTACGTCGAGAGAGTGACAGAAGGGGAACGTCTCAGTTACTGTTGTAACCTCCGTTCCCCGAGGGAGGGAACGAGATGTAGTGTCTCTTCTGCCACGGCACTAGACCTAGCACTGTAAATGGCCGTTCTTCATCCTTTTGGCTCCTCAGTGCAAAATCCTGACTGGCATTCACTGCCCCGCTTCCCTTTATACCCGTATGTCCGGGGCGGGGCATGCAAATTCTGTCTGCCAACTTGACATTGGCCTTTTCTCAGGTTCAGAGGTACGATTCGGCGTCCGAGAAGACCCCTTGTGTCACTTCCTTTGACACTATGTCTCGTTCCCTCCCTCGGGGAATGGAGGTTACAACAGTAACCGAGACGTTTTATTTATGATAAATCTCCTATTCAAGTGTCAGTTCAAATCAAAAACTTAGTAACATAGTAAGATACAAAGAAGGTATAGCTGCAGGCCGGAGACCTCCAAATGGGGGCAGAATCTCCAAAAGAGTTAGTCCAGAAGGGGGCGTGGTTACTCCAAAAGGGGCATGCACCACCTCCAAAAGGGGGCATCACTTCCACTCACGGTTAAGGTTAGGGTTAGGTAATGGGCTCCCTATATGTTTAATGGCTGTTTGTGTCACGGCCCTGTCACTCTGTCAGTCTGGGTTTTTGCCTGACAGGACCATGATCTGTCTTTGTGTGAGTGCACGGCTTCGGTTTTACCCTGCCGTGCACTCTTCGGTCTGTCTTGTGTTTCACATCCGGAGCATGGTGTCTGGATCCTGACTTCCCTGTCTGGTTCAGTTTCGGTCTGTGTCAGGATCCAGACATTCATGCTCCATGTTCTGTCTGTCTTTGTGTTTGTCTCTCGTGACCACGTGTTGCGCTCACTTTGCACTGCACGCCGGGTCGCGAGCTGTCATTATGTCACTTCGGTCTTTGCCATATTTAGGCAATGTGCGCTCATGCCATTTGGGTGTTTTGTTGTCTTGTGAGAACACGTGGCTTTGTTTTGTTTCTGTATCGCCGCATGTCTCTCTGTCTTACGGCATACGGATAAGTTCATTTGTTACCTGTCTGATTTCCTTCCCTATTTTACTCTCCTTGTGTGTGCTGTCCAGTGCCAGTTCATCTTGTGTGCATTGTGTATTTGGTTGGTCTGTTGGTTTGTTCCAGTCAGTCATGTGTGCTGGTCCTGTCTTTGATTCTTGGTTCCCCATTACCCTCTGCCCCAGCCCGGATTACATTTTCCCCTATGGAGTAGTTTGTGTTTGTTTTTTTGTATTAAATAAACCTTTATTTTTCACTCTGCGTTTGGGTCTTAACCTGCAGCTATATTCTGCTCTAACATACCCCAGAAGAAACAAACTCCCTTGAATCACTTTATAAACATAAAAAAATCTAAACTGCATCTTTTTAAGCCAGTGGTTAACTTGACCACATTTGGCCAATATTGAAGTTATTCCACCTATTAGACTCTAGTTTTAGAAATATTATTAGAAATTGCTCATCTTCCAAAAATTGTGAACACAACTATCCATATGTCACAATAGACACAGTCTAATGCAATTAAACTAACATACGCTTGTCTTTTAGGTAATGCATAACACAGACATCCACTGTGTGCCCAACACCTTGATGATTGTGGGTCTGGCTTCAATGGGCATCAATTACTTTGCTGGTCGAATCTGCCAGGACGCCCTAGATGTTGGGCATTTTCCACGATGGAAGACCTTCTTGAAGCCCTATTTCGGATGCTCGGTATTCTTCACCACCCTCATGCTCATCTCAGTCATCTTGAGTTATGTCATGAAAGGCAGCCTGGAGTCCTCCTTGAAGATCGGGCTGAAGAATGGCATCAGGTTCTACAAGGACACTGACACCCCTGGCCGGTGCTTCCAGAAGCAGACCATGGACCACCTTCAGATGGAGTTCCAGTGCTGTGGTAACAATGACTACAAAGATTGGTTTGAGGTGCAGTGGATCAGCAACCGTTACCTGGATTTCAGCTCTAAGGAAGTTAAGGAGTGAGTCATTGAGTAAATTAAAACACCTGGTATTAACATCTGTCTTAACATCCAAATTTCATTAAATACACATAATCAACTAAATTAACAATTAGGCCTCTATTATCACCAAACAGAATTTCAAAAATAATGATTGTTTTCAAAAACAGCTTTTAAAAACACTCCCACGTCAGTCATTTGTCGAAAAAACATCCTCTGAACATTTGGGATGCTTAAACAAATGCCACATACTTCTCAGGGAACTCAACCAACAAATGATTTATAGTTGTCTCTGCAAATTTAAATGGGATGGGAGAAATGATTTTAACATATAAATACTTAAATCACCTTTTTTCAAGTATATTTTGGGAGGAACAGTTTGCTGACTTTTGTTTTCTATGATCCGATCGTCTAAAGGGGGTGCACGAGGCAATCGTCTGATGGGAATTGTGTTTTGCGACTGCTGTCGAGTCCCTTAGTAACATATAATATGCGAGGAAGTGTAAGATGTTGCTCCTCTATAAGGGTCGGTGCCCTGCACAGACTGCATAAATTGCATATAGGAAGTGGCGGCCCCATCTAGAGGTCATACTGGTGCAGGTTTCAAACTAAGACCGTATCTTATTTCACTTGGCTCATGTCTTACAAAACTCAGAACATAGAGTAGCAGTAACAGCAATGTTCCCATGTATGTTTGTTAACATCTGTGAGGGGTTTCTTAAAATGGAGGGCGTGTTTCCACGTGAATTTGGATCGGATGTATTTGACAGTCGGGTACTATGTCATACTTAGTCGTTTGGGTGTGCGATGGCCAAATTTGATCTGTAGTCATTTAAATAGTAGGTAACTATGTGGTACAGTCCCTAATATATTTGTACCTTAATGCTGTTAAAAAATTGTGTAGCGTAATCCAGCCTTAAGTCATTGTTAATACAACAATATTATGTGTGAGTCAAGTCAAGTCAAGAGTTTTCTAGGGTTTCATTGGTGACCCATGCAACTAGCCAAAATTTGCAATGATTCAAGGTTGTTTTCATTCTCCATTTTCTTTCTTCATCCTCAATTCTCCAGTCGCATTAAAAGCAACGTGGATGGTCGTTACTTGGTTGACGGTGTGCCCTTCAGTTGCTGCAACCCTAGTTCCCCCAGACCCTGTATCCAAAACAAAATCACCAACAACACTGCCCACTACAACTACGAGCACCTAAGCGAAGAACTCAACATCTTCACTCACGGTTGCAGAGAAGCCCTGGTCAACTATTATATGGGACTGATGAACACCATTGGAGCTGTAGTACTGTCCGTCTTTCTGATTCAGGTACATGGTAAAATGTGATTCCCTGTATACAGGGTAGATACTTTATTTAATTTGATGCTTGAGGCTGTGAGGGATGGAAGTACAGTCCATTCTATGGATTCCCTGCTGAAACAAACAGCATTGCTGATTACCAACACATGTTGTGTTTTGGACGCTGGTGTGCTGGTGTTCCCAGCAGGCTTCTTAACTAGATTTACCAGCAAGACTTCCTTGGTCAACCATCATCACGAGAAAGACTAGCCGACCAGCTTCACCAGTCAGGTTTTGCATGGCCATCCTCTACACTAGCACTAACCAGCTAAAACCAGATTTGGCCAACATGGAAATTCATGCAGTTTTTTTTAGCAGGGTTGTACTGTTGTGTACATTACATTGGTGTTAGCCATTCAGATGATGAAACAAAGAAAATACATCTTTTCAAAACATTTCCAGTGGACAAAATGAAATGTTAAATGAGATGTAACCAACGATCTTCTAGCTATTTGTGACCACGTGTCCATGAAACGTTCGCTGCATGTGTGTGATACTCTAGTCAACTCAAGTCGTATACACACACGATGCACACAAACACATTACAGAAAACTAGAAAAACTGGGCTGTACAGCAACAGTCCATACAGTCTGTGCTGATGATGAAATTTATGCTGGGACACGGAAAACCAAAAAATACTTTAGCCTTTTAATATGGTGCAACCCATTGAACAGAAAGAAATTATTCATTAAGAAATCAAATTAAATATGGCATCTACTCTGACTAAGATCAATTGATTTGTAAAAAACAAGATTGCTTCGACTGACTTCAATTAACAGTTTAGTTTATTTGAATTAATTTTACGATATTTCATATGCAACAAAAGCTACATTTATATATTACCATAATTCATGTGAATAAGTTCGTCCTGTAAAGATTAAAAGTAAAGGACAAGCTGGAAATGCATTTGTGCTAACAAGATGATTTCAGTTGTGTGTTAGTTGCAATTGGATTTTAAAGGTTCAATATCTTGGTGAATTGCAAAGACATTTGTAGTACAGTCATTATGTTTTCCTTAAGCTAACTTAAAGGTGAAGTGTATAATTTCTGTACTGCTTGCATCGCATGAAATTGTAAATATAGTCTGAGCCCAAAATCATATACTATCAGAGTATGTACTACATTTGATGAAGAATGCACTTCTTGTCCGGTGAAAAAGTATGTATTTTAGTATATAGGAGAGTAGTATGAACACATTCCGGACATACTTCTTCCGGGAATATGGGATTGTCCCATGACCCAAATATATGACATTATAACAACAACCATGAAATATAATCTACTTTCATTTTGTAATTTATTATGGATGTTCTGATACAATTTTCTAGAGGACAAGTAAGAGTACCGATAGTTCCTTTTCGGTACTTGCTGATACCGATACCTGTTTTTTGTTTTCTTTTTCTGAACTCCATTTCAACAGTTTATTTTGTGTCTACATAAATTAATTCATCAAGACTTTAATCAAATGAAAATAGAACAATTGGTTTTCAACATAATATTGTATTATTGTTATGAAATGAAGTGCTTTCATACAGAACCTCACAGCAAAATCCAAAATAGAACACTGGAGTTGTTTGGTAAAGTGAAGTGCAGAATAAAATAGCATTACAAACATATAATGTCTTTATTATTTTTATTTATTTTTACTTTATTTAACCAGGAATAAAACTCCTGGTCTTTAAGAATCTCTTTTACAGAAGTGTCTTGGGCAAGATAGGCAGCCACAGAAGTTTACACTTTACATATTGCTTAAATAGTGTATGATACAGTTACTTTTAGTAATTTTTTAGTAGATATTTAGTCTTATTTAGTAGATTTATTATTATTATTCGGCAGAGGCTATTTGCAAAAGTGTAAATAGCAACTAAAAGCATCTTCTTTGCAGTAAGTTGCCCAAAAGATCGGGTGGTAGGTGCATGTTGTGGTCCCCCTTCAGCATATCGCGGCCCCATTCGCCATGTTTCACAGCCGGCCCACAGGGAAAAGTCCCGGTTCTCCCTATGGCCAGTCCACCCCTGACAGTAACCATAGTATCATCGTGGTATTTTGTAGTAAAATCGTACAATAGTAACCACAAAACTAAAACATGGTTACTAAATTAACACCAAATTGAAGTAACACTATGTTGAAATGCTTAAAAACTAGACTGGCTTCTGACAAAAAAAAAACATGGTTACTACAATATTACTAAAACCATGGTTCATTTACACAGATCAAACCTTTCTCTCAACTCCACGACTTTCACATTGACCAAATCACTTTGAGAAAATCGACCTTTATGTTATTTTAGTACAAGCACCTAAACACAGTTGCAGACCCCATGCCAATACCAGTAACGTATCAGGACATCCCTACATTTCATAATGAGCTAATTTACATATAAAGGAAGCATGTTTGCATGGTAAGGAATGACAATGACTTAATTGAAATACTCAAGACACTTTTCAATTTCATTGCTGATTGCAACTTCTTAAACTAGATTATGGGTGGTTACCAAAAAAGATGCAGATTTTTGTGCTGAAATACCACGCGCAACATTAGCACAGCTGTTTAGTGAATTCGCCCTTGAATCTGAATAAATGAAGCAATGTTTGAAATAAAGACCACCCAGTTCCACACAAATCCACTTTTATCCAGCCATAATACATTCTAGTAACATAAACCTGTATACTGTTTAACAGTTCATAATTCATATAGATTTCCACAGAATTAATCAACCATATCTTCCCTGTCTCCCCTATTCAATGACCTCCGCAGTGCTCAGTGCTGGCCAGTGTGCGCCTCCTGCAGACTTCTCTGGAGGCCATTTCAGGACAGGAGAACGTAGAGATCGAAACAGAAGGCTACTTGCTGGAGAAGGGAGTGAAGGAGACCTTCTTGGAGTATGTGGATCCTGTGCTGAAACTCCTGTTGCTGAACCAGGTATCTCCTCCTGAGGGCAAGGCTGAAGCAGAGGCCTCTGGGACAAAAACTACCACCAGCTAAAGAGTCAGATTTTGTCTGACCAATGAAATTATTTCAAATGGAGGCTGAGAAGACCCGTCAGTTCTGTTAATTTATGATCAATATTTTGTTTTTGTTTTTTTCTGTTTCAATTACCTAAATATCAAAGAATTGTTTGTTTCATTCATACTCTAAAATCATTGTCCTTAAATGTACCAATCCTGTTCAGCAGTATCAACATGTAAAATTTCCTGAGAAGTCTCAGGAAGTGATAAGCTATCTCCAATGTCAATCCTGCTGCACCGACTACTTGACTAGTCGATTAGTTCAGCCTAGCCTACGTATTGAGTCTGTTCTTTGGCCATGCAAAACCACTATACCATATGGTATACAAGGTAAACATTGACCAGCCAACTAGTTGACTACTTTTCTGGATGACTTGTCAACTAGTAAATATGAGTATTCATGCAAGCCCAACCCCTCAACCCATGGCACATATGTACTATTGCTAGGCTTGGGGTGAGTAAATGTCTGTTCTTTCCTGTCAGGAGAAAATTGGTGTAGCTTTGGCTGCGAAATGACTTGCATTATGCTTTTGAGTTTGAATCTGGAGTGGTAAGATGTTTTGGAGTGACTGAGCAGTTTCTTAAAAACTGAAAGTCTTTATGACTTGTAATTTCCCAATTAAAAAACCATGTTGTACCTTTAGAAGTGACTGTTTTTATAGCGTATTTTATTATACTTCATACTATATGGTACAACAGTATCTTAATTGCAATGATAAAGCAAAATAATATCCTGGAAGCTCCTTCTAATAATCTGAATCTTACACATATCCTAACAAGTAGGACAAGTAGAAAGACTTGCAATTAAGTAGTCGTCGCTGCATCACATGTGGCACATCTGCATAAAGTTGAACACTGTCACATCTGGTATCTGTTGCCTGCCTTGAATCACCAACTCTCACTGAACATGAATAACTTCCTGTAACTTTGCTGCAAATCACCGGCAGTGTGAACTCCCCTTGAATCTAAGTTTCTGTCTAACCACAACACAAAGCCCTGTTTCTTGGTTTCTATTTTGGTGGCATTGTGCTTGGTAGCCACACAATGAGAAATCTCATTGGTCTAAAATCCTGCTCTGCATAGCTGTACAAGAAACATCAAATCATTTTTGACTGGCTGCGATTGTGTTGCGTGGTGCAGCATTCGCTTTCAGTGTGGACAAGAATATTACTTGTAGCTAGAAACCTGTCACATTGCTCCTGGTTAAGACATACATTTGATTTATCTTAAATTTATTATGTATTCATTACAACAAATGTCAAATTAATTTTTGAAAATCTGATTTTCTCATCCAGTGTAATTGCATATTTAAATATAAATACTTAAAAGATTTTTCATGTGAAGAGATTGTGTAGACCAGGGGTGGAGAACTTCAGGCGTCAGGGCCTAAGGCCCGCAAGACCACTTTACCCAGCCCATGAGGCTATTTGATAAATAATTTGAAAAAAATGAAATAATAAATATATAAAATACAATAAAAATAATGATCAAAATTAATTTTAATTGATAACAATGCAAAATATTGTATAATAGACAGACCTCTCAGTGTTTTTTCTTGGTGCATCAGCACGTAACAGGTAGCGTACTCTAATTTTAACCCACAATCAGAAATTGCGAGCAATTGTATGGCCCGCAAATAATTTCGTTAACATTTGAATGGCCATTAATGGGAAAAAGGTGGTGGTGGCATAGTGGCTAGAGCACAGGGCTGCTAATCAGAAGGTCCCTGGTTCGAATCCCACAGCCACCACCATTGTGTCCTTGAGCAAGACACTTAACTCCAGGTTGCTCCGGGGGGATTGTCCCTGTCATACGGGCTCTGTAAGTCGCTTTGGATAAAAGCGTCTGCCAAATGCGTAAATGTAAAAAGGTTCCCCACCCCTGATATAGACAATTCTCAGTGCTCTGAAAATGCTATGAAGCCCAATTTTGACCCACACAGAAAATGGTCTGGTCTAATAAATCTGATGTTTTGAACTGCTTTGTAGAGGCATTTTGTTGAAATAGACTTATACTGTATTCCCTCTTTTTATTGCCTCTTTCTTTCAAACTGAACACACAAACATACAGGTACAGACATTTGTGTACACAACAAAGTGAGCAGAAAGCTCTGCACATATTCACACAGGCATGTAACCTTATGTAGATACACAAACACTTTCACGTGCACACAGATTAGAGACAGATACTGGATAATGAAGGATGATGGGTAATAGCATATACAATGAAAGCCTTGTCCATCTGTGTCCTCTAGTCTGACACCTCTAACCTGTCTTAATCTTTTAATACGCAAACTGCTGCACAAGCACTCACACTCACTGCATCCGATTTGTCTCAAATGGCACCCTCTGCCCTTGTGGTCTTCCTCTGAGTGCAGACTTTGGCTGTGTCCCGTTTGGAAGGCTGCGTCCTGCGGAGGTCGCATTTGTTGGCCGCATACATCATCGAGGCTGTCTCGTTTCATATAAGCGAGTAGGACACTTCGAATGCGACCTTCTTTAACAGGAATTTGGAGGATGTATGAGGTGTATCCTTCGTGGGCATTCACAACCCACAATTCTTTGCTTCAATGGAAATGTCTAAAAAAAAAAGACGCCAATTTGCCCGTAAAAATGATGTTGATTAACATATAATTAAAATAAAGTATTAGACTAAAAGTACAAGGAGGTCACTCAGTATGAACCTTCAAAGGACGCGACCTACCATGCAGTCTTCCAAACGAGACACAGCCTTTGATGATGTAAGAGAGTGTAGACCAATGGGGCTCTAGTCAGCACAGATGATGCATTTTTTACATTGTTTTTATTTACATGCAGTTTTGGCTAGGTCACTGCTGCTACAAGAACAATGGTCGATGTTGCTAAAACAACACTGCCTAACGTTACAAACCGAGCAGGAATGTGAGCAGGAAATCGTAATGGAAAACACATTAAAATTGTTTTTAAATAGATGAAAAAGTAAATAACCCAGTTATAGCTGCCATCACTGTAGACTACTGCTTTTGTTGTTAGACTATTGTTTTATCAATTTCAGCAGATCCAAGAATTATACAAAGGTAGGTTACTAGCTTACACAGCTTTATTAACAAATCTAAAGATCTAATAATGCATAGAGCATTTTGGTTTAAGATGTCAAGGGCTACTTTACTCCTGTTATCATGATTTAACAAGTTATCCATAACGTTGATGTAACTTTGCTTCCTAGAAAAGTCATCTGGTTAGAGAACATTAATTCGGAATATAGTAAAGTTTTGTGGTCGTGTATTAAAATGTATGTTACACATAAACCCTGTTAGGCAAATTTATATTGCAAATATACGTTTGTACTTCCATAGGGCATTGGTTAACATGTTCTGATACTATCAAATACGCAGAAACATTAACATACCTTCTCCGCATTTTGTCATCTTCCTCGAGGTCTCTTGATGGAGGCGTACTTATTTTATAGCTCTCTGTACTCCGAAAGAGCTAGTGCAACAATTACTTTCCTGAATATAAAGAGAATATAGACAAAGAAAGGTAAAGCCTGTAAAGTTTTGCAGAGAAACACCGTTATTTTACAGGTATTCCTGATTTTTTATGATGAAACACCTTCAATTAAGTGATTGCACTAAACGTTTTACAGAGAAACACCATTATTTTACAGGTGTTTCTTGATTTATTATGATCAAACACCTTCAATTAAGTGATTGCACTAAAAGTTTTACAGAGAAACACCGTTATTTTACAGGTGTTTCCTGATTTATTATGATCAAACACCTTCAATTAAGTGATTGCACTAAAAGTTTTACAGAGAAACACCGTTATTTTACAGGTGTTTCCTGATTTATTATGATCAAACACCTTCAATTAAGTGATTGCACTAAAAGTTTTACAGAGAAACACCGTTATTTTACAGGTGTTTCCTGATTTATTATGATCAAACACCTTCAATTAAGTGATTGCACTAAAAGTTTTACAGAGAAACACCGTAATTTTACAGGTGTTTCCTGATTTATTATGATCAAACACCTTCAATTAAGTGATTGCACTAAAAGTTTTACAGAGAAACACCATTATTTTACAGGTGTTTCCTGATTTATTATGATCAAACACCTTGAATTAAGTGATTGCACTAAAAGTTTTACAGAGAAACACCATTATTTTACAGGTGTTTCCTGATTTATTATGATCAAACACCTTGAATTAAGTGATTGCACTAAACGTTTTACAGAGAAACACCATTATTTTACAGGTGTTTCTTGATTTATTATGATCAAACACCTTCAATTAAGTGATTGCACTAAAAGTTTTACAGAGAAACACCATTATTTTACAGGTGTTTCCTGATTTATTATGATCAAACACCTTCAATTAAGTGATTGCACTAAAAGTTTTACAGAGAAACACCGTAATTTTACAGGTATCCCTGATTTATTATGATCAAACACCTTCAATTAAGTGATTGCACTAAAAGTTTTACAGAGAAACACCATTATTTTACAGGTGTTTCCTGATTTATTATGATCAAACACCTTCAATTAAGTGATTGCACTAAAAGTTTTACAGAGAAACACCATTATTTTACAGGTGTTTCTTGATTTATTATGATCAAACACCTTGAATTAAGTGATTGCACTAAAAGTTTTACAGAGAAACACCATTATTTTACAGGTGTTTCCTGATTTATTATGATCAAACACCTTCAATTAAGTGATTGCACTAAAAGTTTTACAGAGAAACACCATTATTTTATAGGTATTCCTGATTTATTATGATCAAACACCTTCAATTAAGTGATTGCACTAAAAGTTTTACAGAGAAACACCGTTATTTTACAGGTATCCCTGATTTATTATGATCAAACACCTTCAATTAAGTGATTGCACTAAAAGTTTTACAGAGAAACACCATTATTTTACAGGTGTTTCCTGATTTATTATGATCAAACACCTTGAATTAAGTGATTGCACTAAAAGTTTTACAGAGAAACACCATTATTTTACAGGTGTTTCCTGATTTATTATGATCAAACACCTTGAATTAAGTGATTGCACCAAAAGTTTTACAGAGAAACACCATTATTTTACAGGTGTTTCCTGATTTATTATGATCAAACACCTTCAATTAAGTGATTGCACTAAAAGTTTTACAGAGAAACACCGTAATTTTACAGGTATCCCTGATTTATTATGATCAAACACCTTCAATTAAGTGATTGCACTAAAAGTTTTACAGAGAAACACCATTATTTTACAGGTGTTTCCTGATTTATTATGATCAAACACCTTGAATTAAGTGATTGCACTAAAAGTTTTACAGAGAAACACCATTATTTTACAGGTGTTTCCTGATTTATTATGATCAAACACCTTGAATTAAGTGATTGCACTAAAAGTTTTACAGAGAAACACCGTTATTTTACAGGTATCCCTGATTTATTATGATCAAACACCTTCAATTAAGTGATTGCACTAAAAGTTTTACAGAGAAACACCATTATTTTACAGGTGTTTCCTGATTTATTATGATCAAACACCTTCAATTAAGTGATTGCACTAAAAGTTTTACAGAGAAACACCATTATTTTACAGGTGTTTCCTGATTTATTATGATCAAACACCTTCAATTAAGTGATTGCACTAAACGTTCATGTAACATTTGCTGCCCAAGGAGTGGAAGAGAGGAGATACAGGAGTAGAATCTTTGAGACTTTTAATTACACAAACTGGAGAAGAACAAACGTTGGCGTGGACACAAACCATAAAACTTAACATGAAACATTACTCTTCAAACATCACAATTCAAGGACTGGCCAAAACTTAACAACCCTAGAGGGTATATATATATATACACCAGGTAACTTAATGAGGGAATGACACACAGGTGGGGATAACATGGAGTGATTAGGGCAGAGGATACTGGGAAATGTAGTGCAGGAGAAAGCTTCAAAATAAGAGTCATTTAACACTGTGGAGACAAACTGTGACAGTTCTACAGAGAAACACTGTTATTTTAAATGCATTTTATTGTATTCCTGATTGATTATGATCAAACACCTTCAATTAAATAAAGACATTTTTGTATGAAGTGTTTGCTTGTGTGATTTATTTAATGCATTGTTTTATACAGTTTATTAATTGCAACAGATATTTGTTTCTGTAGTGGTTTGTTATTTTTGTATGTTAGCCTACTTTTTCAACTTTGCTCCTTCATAATTGTTTTACAGTTTAAATGACTGAAAATCTTTTAAAGGGATAGTTCAACAAAAAAATGAAAATTCTCTCATCATTTACTTTCATGCATCCCAGATGTGTGTGACTTTCTATCTTCTACAGAACACAAATTAAGATTTCAAGAATATCTCTGCTCTGTTGGTCCATACAATGGAATTGAATGGTGACTAGAACTTTGAAGCTCCAAAAATATAATCCATGTCTTCAGGCTTTTTGGCTCAAGCCACTGTGGCTAGTGGTTTCCAAGGTCACTAGCCACTCAACATTTTCACTAGCCAAAATCCCCCACCAAAAAGTGATATAAGTGGACAACGTAACAGCATGCATTTGTTTTGACATTATTTAAGGAAGACTGATATTAGTTTAGTAGGACACAGGCCTAATGAGTTAAGTCAAATTTAGAATATCTATGTCACGGACAGTTAGAACAGGAGGAAAAACTGTCAATAATTTATACATAACTCATGGAAGTTTTAATCCCTTCATTCTAAATTGTACTTGCCTATATGAAACTTTACCATTGTTCTGCCATGTCTAACAGTGGCATTTGTAATGATAAGGCCATTACAATAGGTAAGCTATTGGGGTGGCTCCTCGTTACGTGGTTAGGTTAATAGATAGTCTTTTCTAAAAACAACTTTTACAGTTGTAATAAAAATAAAGTCTAATAGATTCAGTCTAATAGATTACAAGTTAATCTATGCAAGTGTCCAGTTAGTGCAGACAAAAAAACAAAACAAAAAAAAAAATTGGTAAAACATTACCAAATACCAAACCATTTTAGTAAGGATGATAATGTGCAACTTAAAAACGTATATTATTTGTCTCCTCTTTACCACGTCATTACTGTTTATAATAGGGGATGTCTAGGGGAGTTTGAGGGGTTTCATTTCCTCCATATACAGGTGCTGGTCATATAATTAGAATATCATCAAAAAGTTGATTTATTTCAGTAATTCCATTCAAAAAGTGAAACTTGGATATTATATTCATTCATTCCACACAGACTGATATATTTCAAATGTTTATTTCATTTAATTGTGATGATTAAAACTGACAACTAATGAAAATCCCAAATTCAGTATCTCCGAAAATTAGAATATTACTTTAGACCAATACAAAAAAAGGATTTTTAGAAATGTTGGCCAACTGAAAAGTATGAGCATGAAAAGTATGAGCATGTACAGCACTCAATACTTAGTTGGGGCTCCTTTTGCCTGAATTACTGCAGCAATGCGGCGTGGCATGGAGTCGATCAGTCTGTGGCACTGCTCAGGTGTTATGAGAGCCCAGGTTGCTCTGATAGTGACCTTCAGCTCTTCTGCATTGTTAGGTCTGGCGTATCGCATCTTCCTCTTCACAATACCCCATAGATTTTCTATAGGGTTAAGGTCAGGCGAGTTCGCTAGCCAATTAAGAACAGGGATACCATGGTCCTTAAACCAGGTACTGGTAGCTTTGGCACTGTGTGCAGGTGCCAAGTCCTGTTGGAAAATGAAATCTGCATCTCCATAAAATTGGTCAGCAGCAGGAAGCATGAAGTGCTCTAAAACTTCCTGGTAGACGGCTGCATTGACCTTGGACCTCAGAAAACACAGTGGACCAACACCAGCAGATGACATGGCACCCCAATCCATCACTGACTGTGGAAACTTTACGCTGGACTTCAAGCAACGTGGATTCTGTGCCTCTCCTCTCTTCCTCCAGACTCTGTGACCTTGATTTCCAAAGGAAATGCAAAATTTACTTTCATCACAGAACATAACTTTGGACCACTCAGCAGCAGTCCAGTCCTTTTTGTCTTTAGCCCAGGCGAGACGCTTCTGACGCTGTGTCTTGTTCAAGAGTGGCTTGACACAAGGAATGCGACAGCTGAAACCCATGTCTTGCATACGTCTGTGCGTGGTGGTTCTTGAAGCACTGACTCCAGCTGCAGTCCACTCTTTGTGAATCTCCCCCACATTTTTGAATGGGTTTTGTTTCACAATCCTCTCCAGGGTGTGGTTATCCCTATTGCTTGTACACTTTTTTCTACCACATCTTTTTCTTCCCTTCGCCTCTCTATTAATGTGCTTGTACACAGAGCTCTGTGAACAGCCAGCCTCTTTAGCAATGACCTTTTGTGTCTTGCCCTCCTTGTGCAAGATGTCAATGGTCGTCTTTTGGACAGCTGTCAAATCAGCAGTCTTCCCCATTATTGTGTAGCCTACAGAACTAGACTGAGAGACCATTTAAAGGCCTTTGCAGATGTTTTGAGTTAATTAGCTGATTCGAGTGTGGCACCAAGTGTCTTCAGTATTGAACCTTTTCACAATATTCTAATTTTCTGAGATACTGAATTTGGGGTTTTCATTAGTTGTCAGTTATAATCATCAAAATTAAAAGGAATGAACACAATGAAATATATCAGTCTGTGTGGAATGAATGTATACATTATACAAGTTTCACTTTTTGAATGGAATTACTGAAATGAATCAACTTTTTGATGATATTCTAATTATATGACCAGCACCTGTAGAGCTTTATACAAGAATGTTCTCTGTAGAATTCAATACGCTTTATGGTCTCCGCCGGCAACCCTGATATTGAGTAAAGCCCAACAGGATCACGCAAGTTTCTCTCTAGGACATCCGGACCATACGCATCCACTGGCATGTGTGTCCACTGTTGTCAATTAATTCCGATGATAATCCACCTTGCAAGCATGGTGCTCAGTTCCCATTAGAATTAATTGAAAACGCTCGCTTCACTTCGTTCACCACGCGCCAGTGGACACCCAGTGCCAGTGGACACCTCAGTAATCCTCATTCGCAGCACAGATGTGCATGAAAGTTTGAGATGTAGAAATATCATTAAATTTGCTCAGAGTTGCCTGACATTCATAAAATTTTCAATGCAGAAAAAACTCTGAAAAGGTCACCCGCTAAAGTGGCTGATAAGAGTGACACAGTTTCCTGCCACTGCCGATTTTTACCCACATTTGGCAGGTTGGTGGGTGGTCATTTCAAACCCTGCATGTCTTCTGAAGTGATCCAATCAGTTTTGAATGAGAACAGACCAAAATAACTCCTTTTCACTATAAATCTTGACATCAGCAGTCTCCTTGGCGATCAGTATTTCAAGCTTGATTACACTTCCTATAGCGCCATCTTGCGCTATTTGCATGCTCAAACACTGGAAAGTGTAATCGAGCTTGAAATCATGATCGTGTCTAGAGACTGCAATGGCAGTATGTACAGTAAAAAAGGAGTTACATTTTGGTCTGTTTGCACCCAAAATCAATTAAGATCTCTTTAGAAGACATGGATTAAACCTCTGGAGTCTTGTGGGTTACTTTTATGCTGCCTTTATGTGCTTTTTGGGCCTTCACAATTTTGGTCACCATTCACTTGACTTACAGAGCTGAAATATTCTTCTAAAAATCTTTGTGTTTGTCTTTGTGAAGAAAGAAAGTCATACACATCTGAGATGGCATGAGGGTGAGAAAATGATTTTAAATTTTTGGGTGAACTATCCCTTTAAATAGGCTGTAACAGTTAAATTCCCATATGTTGAGGAAGATGGCTTTTTTTTTCTTTTTTTCCTTAAAATATAGCATTTCATATACCATGCAAAGTTTTTCTTCTGAAATTTTTGTCAATAAACATGTTGAGGGATTTTTTTTTATCATGTACTTATTTTATTTGATTCTCTTTCCTGGACAGTTCTGGATCTTGTAAAATAATGATCCTAAAGCTAAACATCGACCCTGCCTACACATACGTCGGATTACAAAGTAGAGATACTAAAAGGGAGTGCAAGATAAATGCTGTCGTTATAGGGAGAGGCAGTACTTTAGAACGGGAGTTGGCAAGTTGCTTTGCACCAGCTTTCCTCTTTCGCCACCTACACAGGACCAACCTACCCAACCACACAGCTGCTGTACTCAGAAACCGATTTCAATAGCGGCATTTAGCGTTGTAAAGTCCGAATCATTTTGCGAATCGGTTCGTTCGGATGGTTCATTTCAATGGACCAATTCAAAAGAAATGATCATCAGTCATCAGTCAAGTTTTCCTGAAGTCCCTGTTTAGCATTTTATGTCCTAGAAGAATAATAGGCTGCTAATACTGTGCATAAGATGTTTCACAAGCTTGGAAGATCCTATCTGCCAACAACCAAGAAAAACAGGGTCCAGGTGTACCTAGGAGAATTGGGGCAGTTTTAAATGCAAAGGTGGTCACACCGAATATTGATTTTTTTTTTTTTTTTAATGTTTACTGGACTTTGTATGACATTAAGTGATACATGAAAACCATTTATGTCATTATTTTTGAAAACATCCTCACTATGCAACATTTTTCACAAGTGCCTAAAACTAGGAAAGTACTGCATATAAAAATAGTGATGCTAATTACTGCAGTTATGTTTGAGATAGCATATATTTACCCAGTGTCATAGCCAAGGGTGGGCCAAATTAGACCCAGACCCACCCAGAATATTAGAGATTATTCTATGACTTAATATATATAATTATAAAATAGTTTAAAAAAATGCATAAAGAATAATTTCAGAAAGTGTGAAAGAACTTTTTGAATGCGCTGCCTCTGTTGTTAAGAAAATATATATATATTTTTATTGAGGCCCACCCAAAAGCAATTTAATGGTTACGCCCTTGCTTTTACCATGTCTGCAGTAGCAATGAATATTTGAGCATACTATTTGAATTAATGGCAATCATTTTATTTAATTTTATTTTTTTTTTTTTACAAAATTGGATTAAAAATGCAAAATTGCTATATTTCCGAGCTGCTAACTGGACGACAACCACTCAATTGATTAAACATGTAATTTTATGTTGTAAAGTGTTTTGTAACATTTATTGTTGCATGAAAATGCACTGGTTTAAATAGGCTACTTATATAATAGCCAGCAAACAGTGTTCTGCACACTATACCTTTGACATAGCTGTGCTTGTTTCCAATATGATCACCCTAAACAGTTTTACTCCCATTTTACTAGCACACGTACATCTCCTAGATGTCTGTTTTAGATTTTTTCATCTGGAAAGCGTCACATAGTTAGCATCTGCTAAACATCTTAAAAAGATCAGATTTACAAACGTCCTAAAAGTCTCAAAATCTGATGAATGTCTTGTCCACATTTAAGAGGAAACATCTTATAGACGTACTGCAGATGATCAAACAACCTAAAAAAAAAAAAAAAAAAAAAAAAAAACTGGGCACAATCAGGGAGCCAATGATTGAAAATAAGCTTTGCGACTCGGTTCATCCGAATCAATGAAAAAGAGCCGGTTCAAATTCGTTTGCGAAAGACCATCAATACGTCGGCTTCCGTAGCTGAAGTGAACCACAGTCTTTACAACACTTTCTTCCAGACATTTATCGTTCAGTTAATTTCCTTTCCATAACAAACGCATATTTTTCACGTGTGTCATTCATAACTACATCCGGAAAGGTGAAGAAAAGGGCAGCACTTTAATACACCCGTTCAGCTTTTGTGAACTAGCTATTAGGGATATTTTAATATGATCTGGTTGATAGTTAGCACATACGCTACCGGGTTATTATAGCCCTCTATAGGATCGATATATCGCTTTATTGGAGGTGTGTTGCAGGTAATGCAGAGGCGGTAGCCGCAATAACGCGATCAACGCAAATGTGACCGCAAACGCACGTCAGGTCTGCGATCTTCATTGCAGTTGCATACGAGCTCACGACAGTTGTGTCGAAGTTGGAAATACGGAAATAACAGCCATTTATGGTCGACATTATGATCAATGAATTGCAGTTGAAGTGTTAAAAATAGCGCGCATTGTTTTCGAAAGATATATTTAATGTATATCGAAGCACGCCACTATATCAAAAGTGGAGATTCATATTTAGGTCGTGTATGAAGATTAGTGACCACAGCAGGATGTCAAAGGGATTTATGAGCTGAGATGCATTATAAAACCAAAAACATGTCATCCTCTATGTCATAAAAACCCGTTTTGAAAGTTTCGCTGTGGAATACTGGATATTTTCTGCGCTGTAAACGGCGTCGTTTGGTTTCATTAATATAGACGGTTGTGGATTGGAAGATCAATCTGTCAAAATCACTTTACTGATCAGACACACTATAAATCAGTCGCATCATCATCATGTCAGGGGACAGTAGTGGTAGTGGTGAGGACTCGGACCGGGAAACTCGCCGTAAAGTGTGCACCGTGAAACATGAGATCACTAATGGTAGGTGACTATCCTCACTTCTATAATAATAAACGCAATATATTTACCCTCAGTTCTTTCTTTCTTTCTTAATTTCTTTCTTTCCAAAACAATTTAATATATATACCATGGTACTTTTTTTTAAAATACTTGAATGATATACTCTATATATTTCCAGTCCTCGAATCTGATTGGACGAGAGACGTTCCATGAGTACTGGTGGTCTCACCATCAGCACTCAGACGTTTCACTGTGTATCACTCCGGTTGTGTTCATGCCATAAAAGCAGTGCAGTGTTAAGAGCTACATGAGTCTCTTTACATTTATTGTTGTGACATTACAGATTTTAGCCAGCAGGTGGTGGAAATAGACATTTTTTTGTGTAGTATAAACCATTTAGGTGACGTGAAGTGAGTCAGCCTTAGTCTGTGTTTTCATTCTTCAGCATTTATTACGACTACACTACTAAAGCTGGGAAATAGCTTTAAATGGCTTTAAACTAACAAGTTCAGCATTAAGGCTCATCACAGCTGAGAGACACAACAGACTGATTAATTACAAAAAATCAAGGCGCTTCTTACCGGTGAGACACACAGGTGCTCTAAAAGTGTATTTAATAACTCACAAGATGATTGTTTGTTCATCTGCAATATGGCTATAAGACGTTTCTTCTTGGATGTCAATAAGACCTTCATTAGTTGTCTTTGAGGTATTTGTGATTTAGAACGTTTGTACATTTTTAAGATGTTAAGCAGATGTTGCCATACATCTTCCTCTTGATCACATTACAGAAATTTTTAATGGGGTTCAGTTCAAGGCTAATGGGGCAAAACAGCACCAACCCGCATCTCAGAATAGCATTCTGAGATTATCTAATAGCATTCTGAGATTCTATTGAGTTACCGTAGACTTTGTCATTTCGAACCAGTCTGGCCATTCTCCATTGACCTCTCTCATCAACAAGGAGTTTCTGTCCACAGAACTGCCGCTCACTGGATGTTTTTTGTTTTTGGCACCATTCGGAGTAAATTCTAGAGACGGTTGTGTATGAAAATCCCAGGAGATCAGCAGTCTCAAACCAGCCCACCTGGCACCAACAATCATACATGTGATTATCTAATCAGCCAATCCTGTGGCAGCAGTGCAGTGCATAAAATCATGCAGATACGGTCAGGAGCATCTGTTAATGTTCACATCAACCATCAGAATGGAGAAAAATGTGATTGTGGCATGATTGATGGTGCCAGATGGGCTGGTTTGAGTATTTCTGTAACTGCTGATCTCCTGGGATTTTCACACACAACAGTCTCTAGAATTTACTCAGAATGGTGCCAAAAACATCCAGTGAGGGGCAGTTCTGTGGACGGAAACTCCTTGTTGATGAGAGAGGTCAATGGAGAATGGTCAGACTGGTTCAAACTGACAAAGTCTACGGTAACTCAGATAACCGCTTTGTACAATTGTGGTGAGAAGAATATCATCTTAGAATGCTGTTCTGAGATGCGGGTTGGCGCTGTTTTGGCGGCACAAGAGGGACCTACACAATATTAGGCAGGTGGTTTTAATGTTGTGGCTGATCAGTATATATATATATATATATATATATATATATATATATATATATATATGAAATATGTTTAACATATTCATGTTGTATCATGGTATTTACATGGTACTTCATGGTACTTCCAAGGGTACCTGTCTAAAATGTATTACCATGGCACAATGTAAAAAAACAATCAAACAAAAAACATGTTATTACTCTTTTTTTTTTGATAGTGTCCTCTGATGTAAATGATGAAATAGGAGAGCAGCCATTCTTCATTTTAACAATCCCGTTATCTATTACATATTAAAAGACCGTGATCAATCTTTAACATTTACTTTTGAAGTTGACTTCAGTTTTTGTTGTGTTGATTAGGCCATTATTTCTGTTAAATATCAATTGAACTGTACAGTTTGGACGCTATTGATATTTTTTTAATCAATATTTTTGTACCAAGTTAGAAGGTTCTCTGTATAAATGACAGTATTAGCTGAGAGAGAATTTCTTTCATATGTTAGCTAAAAAGGACATTCTTACAAAAAATTGGGGTGATTAGTCGTCTACATTTTACTGTTCATCTCTTTTCAGCGAACCTCACAGGACACACTGAGAAAGTTGGCATGGAGAACTTTGAACTTCTCAAAGTGTTAGGCACTGGAGGTGAGAGCACAGCACTAGCTATCACTGTGATATTGAGTCTGTTTCTATGCCAGATGCGGCAGTTTGGTTACTCTGTAAAGGTTCGCTGTGATTTAAAAAAAAAATGTATTCGAAAGTCATACAAGTTTGACACAATATGATACATAAGGGTGAGTAAATGGGGAAGGAATGATCATTTTTGGGTGAACTATTCTTTTGAAGAATATTTGCACAAATAACTAAAAATGTACTATAGCTATGTAACTATATAACTATATCTCCGCTTTCGACTTTATCAGCTTACGGGAAAGTTTTCCTGGTCAGAAAAATCAGTGGTCACGATAAAGGCAAACTTTATGCGATGAAGGTTTGTATTTGTCTCTCTCTTCATGAAACACAATTTCCTTGGGAAATCTATATAAAAAAATAAATAAAAAATAATTAAATTGTTATTTATATTATTGATAATTTTGAATAACATTTCTGCCGCCCCCCCCCCCCCCCATAGGTTCTGAAGAAAGCAGCCATCGTTCAGAAAGCAAAAACCACCGAGCACACTCGGACAGAGCGGCAGGTACTGGAACACATCCGCCAGTCACCCTTTCTGGTCACTCTCCATTACGCCTTTCAGACCCAAACCAAACTGCACCTTATACTGGGTAAGCACAGATGACAGATGTCCTAATTCACCCGTGCACGCAGATTTATGGATGGCGTATTTGCTTCTAGCTACTTCTCCTGAAATTAAAGATGCTTTTGGACACCTTTATGAGTGTGTGTGTGTGTGTGTGCGTGTGTGTGTTTGTTTTGTAAGACTACGTGAGTGGAGGTGAGATGTTCACTCACCTGTACCAGAGAGATCATTTCTCAGAAGATGAGGTGAGGATTTACGTGGGAGAGATCATACTGGCCCTGGAGCACCTGCACAAGGTAGATCTGTTGAATTCCTTTTCATTGATGAGCTTCCACACACACGGTATTAAAGACACATTGTTTTTACTGTATGTAAATGCACAGTATTTATTAATTAAAATGAGATATAATTATTGCTTATTTAATCCATTTTTTTGATAAATTCACACTTTACAAGAAATTTTCTTCAAGGTGACGTGTGCCATTTTTTTGAATGATAAAATACTTTCTCATATTCTAGTTTAATAAGCAGAGACAACTTTGACCAAATGCTCTGTTTGAGTGGCCCGATATAGCACCGTTAGTTCAACCAATGGTGTGAGGTTGGGGTGGGGCTATCTGTTTGTTCAACCTATGGCAGAAGGGGAGCTGTTTGTTGAAACCTAAATCACCTACTTTTAAATATTTAAACTGTGTTAAATGTATTTTTTGATTATTTAATTAGTAAAATATATGAATTATTTAATATACAATCCAGATGGGAAAAATATGTTTTCAAATTTTTTTTTAGGAAGTAATGACATTTTTATCCTAAATTTACTTATTTAATAAAACTTTGAGATTTCAGACTTTATTTTATTCCTACCAATATTATATTTATATTATAAAATAATCATGCGATTAATTGCGTATTTAGTTATTTTGGGATGTCAGTAGTTTTGAATTATACCAGTGTTTTATGTGCACCATCGTTTGGTCTTGTGTTTTCAGCTTGGCATTGTGTACCGGGACATTAAACTGGAGAATATTTTATTGGATAGTGATGGTCATGTGGTCCTGACAGACTTTGGGCTTAGTAAGGAGTTTTTGGAGGAAGAGGTGAGTAAATAAAGCTATAATAACTGGAGTTTGGATTTGTTTTGTTGTATCCTGTGTGCAGTTGTCAGTCCTTATGCTGCTTTGTTTCTGTGTTCACCTGTAGAAAGAGAGAACATACTCATTCTGTGGCACTATAGAGTACATGGCACCAGAGATTATCAGAGGGAAAGCTGGCCATGGCAAGGTGAGATCAAAGAGGGAAAACAGTTATTGGGTGAACCTCAAAAAAAAAAAAAAAAAAAAAATCCAGGTTATGTTTCAGCTCAAAATAAAAGAAAACAACTATAAAATTAAGCCTATTTTTGTTGCACGAAAATGATTTTATATCACAATTAGACACATTTCCCCACAGTTCTCATTACTGTAATAACATATGACAACATACGTCAGACTTTAATTTGACATTTGTGTAATTTTAAATATTAAGTTAATGTAACAAGATGAAAACGCTCTTGTTTACAGACAAACAAGAAGACATAAATAGTTACAGACTATTATAAAGAAATAGAATATAGACAGAAATGTATCATAATAGTACAATCAAATATTCCATTTAATAATCATCATTAATATTTAGGGCTGGCTAAAAATATAATTTTTTTCACTGCATCGAAATCTTCATTTAAACAATCTTGATATTGATTTTTATCTCTATCTTTAACTCTAAGCTGCAATCTATATACATAACTTAGGGGTGTACTCACTTTTGTTGCCAGCGGTTTAGACATTAATGGCTGTGTGTTGAGTTATTTTGAGGTGACAGCAAATTTACTCTGTTATACAAGCTGTACACTCACTACTTTACATTGTAGCAACGTGTCATTTCTTCAGTGTTGTCACATGAAAAGATATAATCAAATATTTACAAAAATGTGAGGGGTGTACTCACTTTTGTGAGATACTATATATATATTGATTTGGCCTTCCGTTTAATGTAGTCTGGCATAATAGCTTTGGGAGACCGGAAGGGGGTGAACATTTACTTATACTGAGGGATGCGCCAATGCGGTGCAGGTTGCGGTCCAAAGTTGTGAACCTAGTCACCATACACTAAGTAAAAAAAAGATTGACAAAGTGATGTTGATGAATTTTAGTGTATAAAACGGGTGTTACTGCGCAAACTAAACAATTACGTTTATTATGCAATTTCTCTATATGGAGTAGGTTTCATTCATTCAAACCACAAAAAAAACATACTTGTAACTGAAAATACATTATGTAGGCTATATGAAAGATACATATACACAATATATCATCCAGTGATGGTTAGAGTAAATAATCTACTGTATGTCCTTTGATAATGAATTGGGTTGAATTTAATGGAAAACTATGCCAGTTGCGCTCTGGTGTAACGGTACAAATTGAACGATTAGAAATGGCAACATTTATTATGCAAGTGCTCTGTATGATACCTTGAAGAATTTGGAGCAGCCTCCAGAGTTGTAACTGGGCACCACGACAGACAGTGAGCGGCTGCGGTGGTTTGCTAAACTTCATTGGAAATAATTGTTTTGAATTTTAGAACATGCCATTTCATCTTTCAGATGCATCCAGGGGAAGACCACCCTTTAAAGGGATAGTTTACCCAACAATGAAAATTCTCTCATCATTTACTCATCCCGGATGTGTATGACTTTCTTTCTTCTGCAGAACACAAATGTAGATTTTAGCTGTGTAGGTCCATTCAATGTAAGTCAATGGTGAACAGAACTCAGAAGGTCCAAAAGCACAAAGGCAATATAAAAGTAATCAAAATGTTTGGGGGAGAAACTGACCAATATTTAAGTCCTTTTTTTAATTTTTTATATGGGATACAGTAGATCCCAAGCCTATTATTTATGCCTAATATTGTGTAGGTTCCCCACCTGCATCTCAGAACAGCATTTGGAGATTACATTCTTCTCACCACAATTGTACAGAGTGGTTATCTGAGTTACCATAGACTTTGTCAGTTCAAACCAGTCTGGCCATTCTCTGTTGACCTCAACATCAAAAAGGCGTTTCTATCCTCAGAACTGCCCCTCACTGGATGTTTTTGTTTTTGGCACCATTCTGAGTACATTTTAGAGACTGTTGTGTGTGAAAATCCCATGAGATCAACAGTTCAATACTCAAACCAGCCCACCAGGCACCAACAATCATCCATGCAATTAACAAATCAGCCAATCGTCTGGCAGCAGTGCATAAAATCATGCAGATATGGGTCTGGAGCTTCAGTTAATATTCACATCAACCATTATAATAGGGAAACAAATGGTCTTTGTGTTTTGTAGCGTGGCATGATGAGTATTTTTTGAAGAGGAGTCAGACACCCTATATTATAATCATTAGTGACCCTTGCCCTGTCAACTGTAGTGAAGAATAATCGCAGACAAACAATAATGTTAGCTGAAATCTACCCGTTTCTTCCTTCCTTTATTTACTTTCCTGTAGACAGTGGATTGGTGGAGTTTGGGGATTCTGATGTTTGAGCTGTTGACTGGAGCATCTCCGTTCACTCTGGAGGGAGAGCGAAATTCCCAGAGTGAAGTGTCCAAGTGAGTCTCGCCTGCGCACAGACAAACCTCCATGACTCTTACAGAATGTACTCCAGCAATCCATTTAATGTCCCTGTGATGACAGCCGTTTTGTGATTAAATCACTTTGATGATTACATCAGAGAAATCATTCCTCAGAATTAAATTAGCTCTCTCTGTCTATCTTAGACGTATCCTGCGCTGTGAGCCTCCATTCCCTTCTATAATTGGACCTTTGGCGCAGGACCTCTTGAGAAAGTTACTGGTGAAAGACCCTCATAAGAGGCTGGGGTCTGGCCCCCGAGGAGCAGAGGACATCAAGAGTCATCCGTTCTTCAAGGTTCTCGCCTCCTCTCCTTTTGGGCCATAAAACAGTCATATTTTAGTTTTTTCAGGAACATTTCCACCCTCTCACCCTTTTGCTACTTCTCCTTTATGTTTATATATGTTTATAGTTTATATGTAAATTAACTAAGTTATGCTTGACTAATCCATTTGCATGTAAAAATGATTAACAATGCTTATTGACAGGTTGTGGGTTTGCTGTCTGCTGTTGCTGCATTACATTTTGACAGATTGACGTCTGGAGCTGCGCGTGCATTTTACATTTACTTATTAAACACAGCCTTTTGTGATTCACAGAGCTATCGCACGACTTCAAGTGGCTTTGAATAAAATGCATGAGTCATATGAACTACTTTAATTGTGTTTTTATGGATCTTTTATGCCATTTGTTTAAGCTTGACAGTAATGAACATGACTAGTACACGTGATCGGATTTGGATCAGGCTCGATGGACCGATACCCGATCCGTCTAAAAGCTTCAGTAGGATCGGTGCATCCCTATTTGAAACCTAGCAAAATGTGAAACATTGTAGTTATGCAAGTGTTTTGCTTGAACAGTTTGCTTGGGCTATCTTTCTGTAAAATAATTGGCCGACCAAAAATGTTGTTATGTAATGCAATTATATTAATACTTTTAAAAATGTGGCTTTTTTAAAAAAGTGTCCAAAAATACTTTTTAGGGCCACCATAAAGGTTCACACAACCTACTTGATTGTTCTCTGTGTTTTAGGGTTTAAACTGGTCTGATCTGTCTGAGAAAAAGGTTGCGAGTCCATTCCGACCAGAACTCCGCAATGAATTGGATGTGGGAAACTTTGCAGAAGAGTTTACTGGGATGGAGCCCGTGTATTCCCCTGCCAGCACGCCACCTAGTACAGATCGTCTGTTTCAGGTACACACACACACACACACACCCACCCCCCAATCCTGTTCAATGGTGTTCTCATTCAGGCTTGCAAATGCAATTACATTATCTACCAAAATAAACTACTGTAGGGATGTGAAAAGTACTTCTACTTTTGTGCTAAGTTACTGTCTACCACAGTTGTTTTGTCCTATGTAAATGTAAACATGCAGGGCAAAATATTGCATGTCAAAATATTTGATCTGTGCCTTAGGGCTTGCCATTGTCTATTATGCCATTAATATTAATCAAACAAGAATATTGGGGGGAAAAAATAGAGAAGCACTCACAATCATAATATAAACACAAAGTTAGGCCTAAAGAGGAAAAAATAAAGAAACGGTATATTTAAGTTGAATTACAGACCTACTTCTACAATAGCATCTCTGAGAATCAGTTTTTAATAATTTCTGTCATTCAGTTAAAATTTCTTAATTGAGTGAATTACATGAAATGGCATTCACATAAAGTCTAGACATTATGTTATGTTGTAGGACAAGTAAGGCATTGATTAGACAAAAAAAAAAACTGGCTTTAGAAATTAACGTACACTCGGGGATATGATTAATTGCATTAAATTAAAAGAATAGTTCACCCAAAAATCTAAATTCTCTCATCTTTTACTAACCATTTTTACTCATGTGGTCCCTGATGTGTATGACTTACTTTCTTCTGAAGAACACAGAGATTTTTAGAAGAATATTTCAGCTCTGTAGGTCCACACAATGCAAGTGAATGGTGACCAGAGCTTTGAAGATCGAAAAAGCACATAAAGGTAGCATAAAAGTAATCCATGTGGACTCCAGCGGTTTAATTCATGTCTTCAGAAGAAATATGATAGGTGTGGGTGATAAAGAGATTTTAATTAAGTACACTCTTGACCAACACAAAATATTTATTGTTTTAAATCTTAATGCATTATGACCAAAACTGATCAAGTGCTGTGAATTTTTAGACAAATCATGAGCGTTCCATTTTGATAATTTATTCATAATTTTGCACTGTACATATTATTGTAATCTGTAAAAAAATCAAACTCTTCAAACAGCCATGTGTCATATGTCATTGGAAAGCTCTAAAAGTAATAGCTAACAGTAATAGCCAAGTATGTCTTTGACATGTGAACAGGTGTTGCTCATATGACACGTTTTTGCTTATAACTTCACAAAGAATAAACAGAACATTAAATATCACATACCATTATACAGTATACATTTTGTACACACACACACACACACACACACACACACACAAAACCCTTCATCAGGTGAATATATAAGCACCAAAAGCTTTTTTTTATTATTGGGATTTTGGTTGAATAATAAACTGCTTCTGGGATTTTATTCATTTTTGACTACTGAGTCTGTACCCTTCACAGTAAGGAAAGACAATTTTTTTTTTTTAACATTCTATAAATTGATTGTAAAAGCTATTGACCTATTAATTGATTATCGGCCTTTTCCACCACCTAAGTTATCAGTATCTGCAAAATCTGCTATCGGTCGACCTCTAATTTTTTAATGGAGTGTGTTCAATTACATAGTTTGTGCTGTAGTGTCGAAACTGAATTTTGAAATTTCACTGGAATTGGTATCAAAATTTGTTATCAACCCTACTGTGTTTTAATTGTGTTTTCTCTTGCTCTCAGGGCTACTCTTTCGTGGCTCCTTCTATCTTGTTCAACAAGAATGTGGTAATGGGGGACGTCCTGGACGCTCATGCGAATGTTGACAGGCCCGGTTCTGCTACAGTCCATCGTAGTGCTATGCTGAAAGTACACTGCTGCCTCTCTAAAAAAAACCTTTTGTAAGATCATATAACTTTAAAGATTTGTGGTGAAAAAGGTAAACGTGCTCCTTTTTTGTGTTTTCTAGGAGTCTCAGTTTTTCTTGCACTATGAGCTGTGCCTGCAGGGGGCGCCACTTGGTGAGGGCAGTTTCTCAGTCTGCAGGAAGTGCAAACACAGGAAGAGTGGGCAGGAATATGCCGTAAAAATTGTCAGCCGAAGGTAGAAACACAAATTCACACTTGTTCATTGCAAAAGAATTTGGGGTTTCCAACGAATGAACTATAGAACTATGTACTGTAGCTGACTCTGAGGACAGGAACACCATATGTTACTCTACTAATGAAACGTGAATGATTTTAACCATCAAACACTGATTTTTGTTGACACTAAACCACAAGAATATTTTGGTTAACTTACTTGGATTTGTTCATCCCTTACAGAAGAAATGCATTGTTTTTATATATTTTTTATCTTTTTATTTTCTCCCCTTTTCTACCCAAATTGGAATGCCCAATTCCCAGTGTGCTCTAATTCCTCATGGTGGTGTAGTAACTCGCCTCAATCCGTGTGGCGGAGGATAAATCTCAGTTGCCTCTGCATCTGAGACTGTCAATTGGCTCATCTTATCACGTGGTTTGTTGAGTGTCTTACCGCGGTGACCTAGCGTGTGTGGAGGCTTCACGCAATTCTCCGCCGCATCCACGTACAACTCACCACACGCCCCACCGAGAGCGAACCACATTATAGTGATCACAAGGAGGTTAACCCAACGTGACCCTAACCACCCTAGCAACCGTGCCAATTGGTTGCTTAGGAAGTATTCACAGCCTTTGCTCAATACTTTATTGAAGCACCTTTGGCACCAATTACAGCCTCAAGTCTTTTTGTGAATGATGCTACAAGCTTGGCACACCTATTTTTGGCAGTTTCTCCCATGTACTTGGCAGGACCTCTCAAGATCCATCAGGTTGGATGGGGAGCGTCAGTGCACAACCATTTTCAGATCTCTCCAGAGATGTTCAATCTGGTTCAAGTCTGGGCTCTGGCTGGTGATTCTACACACCCGGACCCTTATCAGGCTAATCAAGCCTCCGAGAGGGATATGGGCTGACTGTGGAAGATGGTGCGAGAGAGCGATAGTTTACGGGCATGTCCATCATGTGTTTGTGTCTTAAGTTTAACATTAAAACCGGTTCTCGCCTACTCCTTGCCCGTCTATATCCCTTTACACACCTTGGTTCTCGCCTACTCCTTGCCCGTCTATATCCCTTTACACACCTGCATTCAATGATTAAGAGGTGTGGCCCAATACTTTAGTCCATATAGTGTGTGTGTATATATATATATATATATATATATATATATATATATATATATATATATATATATATATATATATATATATATATATATATATATATATATATATATATATACTTAAAGCACCAGACAAATGAATAATAAGCATCAAAACTGTCAATTGTACACAATGTCAAACTACGGAAAGCCTAAAGGGACTTTTGAAAAATAGTGTCTTGTTAAATCACGTTTTAAGGTACATTGAGTGAAAAGCACACAACATATCTGAGGCTGAGACAAAAGTGGACCTTTTAGTTTTAGTTTCAGTGATCTTTAAAGGTTTACTACAGAAATGACACCCAACACATGCAACTTTTATGATAAAGTGTATTATATTCCGATATGCCGTCGAAGGATGGCCACAGACATCTGGGCTTATCCCCGAATATACACTGAACCCAGAACCGCCACTTGTGTTGAATGTATGTGGAGATATGTTGAGATGCCCAACAATGCTCGAGTCTCAGCTTGATTCTGTCTGCTGTTGTAGGATGGAGGCCATGACTCAGAGAGAGGTGGCAGCATTGAGACAGTGTGAATCTCACCCGAACATAGTCACGCTCCATGAGGTCTATGCTGATCAGGTATGCCTATGCACCACACACACTCGTATAATACTTATATTATTTTGTTTAATTGCTTGAATTGGGCTTGTTTACCCCATTCTTTTATTACTCTTATTCCACCGAGTTGGTGCCCAACCATGGAACCGTTACATATGTTTCTAAACTGGCTCTTTACTGGCCCCATAAACCTGATGGTCTCAAACCAGGAACCATTAAAGGAATAGTTCAACCAAAAATGATCATACTCTCAACATTTACAGAACTCACCCTTATGCTGTATCAAACTCGTATGGCTTTCTGTCTTCTGCGGAACTCAATTGAAGATATTTTTATGGAGATATGTGTTTTTTGTGTGCATACAATGCAAGTCAATGGGGTCCAATACTTTCAAGCTCCAAAAAAGGACATAAAGTCTATACAATCTGAGAAAAATAGGATTTTATGGATATAAGTGGGATAATCCACGGCTAGGTGTGCGTTAAAAGATTTTAAATGCAAAATGTGGAGGCTAAGAACCACCCAACATGTAGCAGATTTGCATTTAAAATCGTTTAACGCACACCTAGCCGTGGATTATTCCACTTATACCATGATTACTTGCCCGAATTGATTGGTTAGAGCTGTAATATATTTTTTGCAGTGTAAATTTTGACTGGAACAATAAAAAGTTTAGTTAATTTGATCTAAGTGCCGTTAGATCTGCAGCTCCACATGTTCTAAATCAGACGCAGAGAAAAGTAGTGCGACCACACACTTGGTTATAACTCTGAATTTAAATGCACAATCCACAAATAATAATATCCACAGAATGTAGAGGGGATGGCACTACAGGTAAAATGTATCATTTAATTTGTATGAATTGTTATTTTCACATTAATGTGGAAAAACTGACATTACAAACATGGGAAAAAGTAGCACTTACTGTATAACAAGGGGAAACCCATTCAAAACACTTTGGGACCTGCAGATTTTAACCTCTGAGACATCGGTATGGTATCCATCATGGATGCACGATTGACTGAATTAATGAAATCACAATTTGTCCTTGCAAGGTAGCACTTGACTGCAAACAAACAGACTCCTTCAGCGTTTGAGTCAGAGATGTGTGAGCGTGGGGGGGGGGGAGGGGGGACCTCTAGTGGCTATAGGCGGCACTTCAGCAAAGCAACATAACATTAAACAACACATTACAGTTAAATCACCTTGCTGGACAGCAAAAGACGCATTTAATAGGTCCTGATATCAATCTCTCACCCTTATTTTGTCCTGTAAATACTGTTGTCATGATGAGTAGATACTGTATCTCTGATGAGCTATTCCAAGAGATTGAAGTTGAGTTGTTATGCCCTATAGTAAGCCCCAAAAAGGCCACAAACTTGCCAAATTTTTCATCTTTTATCATTTGATGTATTTCACGATTTTAAATATCTAGTGATATTCAATTGTAATGATGAATTAAAGCGATAGTTCACCCAAAAATGAAAATTCTCTCATCATTTATTCGCCCTCATGCTATCGCCGGCGTGTATGACTTTCTTTCTTCTGCTGAACACAAGCAAATATTTTTAGAAGAATATTTCAGTTCTGTAGGTCTATAGAAAGCAAGTGAATGGTGACCAGAACTTTGTAGCTCCAAAAATCACATCAAGGAAACAGAAGTAATCCAAGACTCAATTGTTTAATTTCATGTCTTCAGAAGTGATATAATAAGTGTGGGTGAGAAAAAGATCAAAATGGAATTCCTTTTTTACTCTAAATCTCCACTTTCACTTTCACGTTTACATCTGAAAGTCACATGTGGTACCTGTTTAGTTTTACTTTCACATCTTAAAGTGAAAGTGGAGATTTAGATTAAAAAATGTCTTAAATATTGATCTGTTTCTCACCCACACCTATTATATGAATTTAAACACGTATAGATTACTTTTATAATGACTTTGTGATTTTTGGAGCTACAAAGGTCTGATCACCAAAGCTTTACTTTGTATGGACCTCCAGAACTGAAATATAATTTTTTCTTGTTTGAGAAAGAGAGCAAGAGTGTGCAGTCTCATGCAAAGGGACTGGCGGTGATAAAATAGCACTTTTAATGCAAAAGTAAATTGGTTGCAACAGCTCTGGCTTGCTTTATGTGTGTATGTGTGTGTGTGTGTGTGTGAGATTGACTGACTACTGTGACTGTAGTGCAATCTGATTGGGATAGAAATGCATGTGGTAAATCAATTTTAAAATATATAAATATTATTAAAAAAAATTATTTAATAAAGGCTCAACAAAATATAACAATAAGATTCGAAATGTAAACATAATTTAAAATATTATGTTTACATTTAATTAATATCAAAGGGGTTCAGCTAACAAAAATAACGAGGACTGCGCGCGCTCGTTGGTGAGGCACGCCGTCATTGAGGCCGAGTTTCCATATGAGAAAAGAGATGCTCTGAACCAGGATGAGCTTGCTCTTTTCCCAGTTGACCCGAAGCCCCAAGTGTCTGAGGTGCCTGAGCACTAGGTCCCTGTGCGCAAACACAACATGTCCCGCGAGTGAGCTAAGATTAGCCAGTCGTCAAGATAGTTGAGGATGCGGATGCCCACTTCCCTTAGCGGGGCAAGGGCTGCCTCTACGACTTTCGTGAAGGCGCGAGGGGACAAGGACAGGCCGAAGGGGAGGACTTTGTACTGATATGCCCGACCCTCGAAGGCAAACCAGAGAAAGGGTCTGTTTCGAGGAAGAATCAAGACATGAAAGTACGCATCCTTTAGATCTACCGCCGCGAACCAATCCTGATGCCGGATGCTCAATAGAATGCGTTTCTGCGTGAGCATCTTGAACGGGAGTCTGTGCAGAGCCCGGTTCTGAACTCGCAGGTGAAGGATTGGCCGCAACCTGCCACCTTTTTTGAGTACGAGGTAGTAGGGTCTGTAAAACCTCGGCTGGAGGGACAGGCTCTATTGCGTCCTTCCGTAGAAGGGAGGCTATCTCCGTGTGCAAGGCAGCGGCATTCTCGCCTCTCACCGCAGTGGAGCGGACACCGTTGAACCTGGGCGGGCGCGACGGGTTGGGGAGCACGAGTCAAGGGAACTACAGCGTCGGACGTTCCGGCGGGCGGGGCCTCGCGATGGGGCGGAGCCCGGGGTGCTGAGTCTAGAGACATCAAAGCACTTACCTGGCTCCTTGTGACCGCTCCCGGAACAGCCTGGGAGATGGGGCGTCAATGAAACGTACCTTGTCAGCCTCTTGTGACTCAACCAGGTTGAGCCAGTGGTGGCATTCCTGGACAACGCCTGCCCGAGAGCCCTTCTTTGCCCAGAACCACAACCGTGGTGTGCAAGGGAAAAGCACCGTAGATCCAACCGCGTAGAGAGATGAATGGAGGCGGCAGAAGAATTCAGCTCTGTGAACTTGCTCGCTCGGCTCCGAAGAAGATATCTGATGTGTGTTTGCAGTGTCACTCCTTTTATACCTTATATACTTTTATACTTACGTCCGGGGGAGTGGCATGCAAATTCCACACGCCAATTTCCATTGGCCTTTTCTCAAGATCAGAGATTTACATTCACATTTATGCATTTGGCAGACGCTTTTATCCAAAGCGACTTACAGAGCCCTTACTACAGGGACAATCCCCCCGGAGCAACCTGGAGTTAAGTGCCTTGCTCAAGGGCACAATGGTGGTGGCCGTGGGGTTTGAACCAGCGACCTTCTGGTTAGCAGCCCTGTGCTCTAGCCACTACGCCACCACCACCTCAAGATGTCTGGGAGATGTCCAGGAGCGACCCCTAGTGTCAACTCACCGACACAACGTCGAGTGAGTGACAGATAGGGAACTGTATATATAACACCAGCATATAATTTCAAATATATTTTAGAATTTATTGTGTTATGATGTCCTGTGCATTATTTACAGCTATTTTTTATTTTATTCTATTTTTATTTCTTTTAATTAATAATCAGAATTGTTCCAAGTTCCAAGTATTTTACATAATTGGGCATCATGCTGTTTGTTTTTATATGTCAGAAACACATGCCGTCATAAAGGTATTTGCATAAGGCTCGAGTCGTGCAATAAAAAATACCAAATGAAGAAATGAATTCACGTTGTAGGAGAGACAGAACTTTTTTCTTCATGTATTTGATGCAGATCGCTGATGAAACTGAAACTAAACACTGACAATGAGTGCAGCTGATGTGCATGGACATATCTTACCTACGAGTAATGAGAAGCCCTGAGGGGTTCAGTAAAAAGCACATGAAGTGACCAAGTGCAAATAGATATGAACAACCAGTCAGTAACTAAGTGTCTGATTAAAGTATCTCTAGCTTTAATTACAACAATACAGAACAGAGTAACATTCGGGAATTGTTAATGGAACTGAAAGTCATGAAAATAACACAACTCTGACAACTGCTTCTCGATCCCCAACCCTACATTTTTCCTCCTATCCTTCCCATTCTCCTTTCCATTCTTGATTCTTTCCATCTCTCTCTCTCTCTCTCTCTCTCTCTCTCTCTCTCTCTCTCTCTCTCTCTCTCTCTCTCTCTCTCTCTCTCTCTCTCTCTCTCTCTCTCTCCAGTATCACACATACCTGGTCATGGAGTTGTTACGCGGCGGTGAGCTGTTGGAGCGGATAAGGAAGAAGAAGATGTTTGCTGAATGGGAGGCCAGTCAGCTAATGAAGAGTCTCGTGTCTGCAGTTAGCTACATGCATGAGGCTGGAGTCGTACACCGAGACCTCAAACCAGAGGTACAGATATAATCAAACTTGCAGCAATCCAACACTTTCATTGAGATTACAATGGATGGATAGATGAATAGATGGGCAGGATTGGCATAAAGAGGAAATTAGAATTTATTTTATGGCACAGTGACAATAAGGGAAGGATGAAAATAGGACTTGAATGTCGATTTATTGATGTGTGAACTATTAAACAGCAAACAGATAAATAAACACTTATATGTCAACTACGCAAATGCGAAGGATAGAGAATTGAATCAATTCTCAGTTCTCATATAAAAGGGTGCTGTTATGCACTGACAAATGCATTATGTTCACATCTGTTGCACCGCCAACTGGTCATGCCAGCTCTCTTTCTCGTGTTCTGTCATTCAGATCTCCCATAAACTGTGTGATCATCACTCATAGTTTGCCTGGTTTCACTTCTGGCTCAGATGCAGCAGATATTGTGTTATTAAGCATTCAACACTCACTTGTGCTTAGCTATCCATGGGCTGTTTTTGTGCTGTGGGATCTTAATGAGCTGTGCACATGCACGGAGGAATGTCAAGTGCACTGCAGTTGACATTCATCTTCATCAGTGGCAGTTTCTGAAATGAATTTTATTTAGTTGTCTCGAGCCACGTTCACACTAGAGTTTTGGTGTGAATCCAAGTCTGTTTGACGTCAAAGTTCAATTAATTTAATTGTTGTAAAAGCTGTTTTTCAAACTCGGGGGTCCACCAAGGAACCACACCTGAGTCTGAAACTGAAGTCTGGGTTACGGTCCATGTGGACTCCGGTACATATTGCAGTTGATGTTAAGTTTGGCCTGAAGTGTGCAAGTGAACTACTGTTAATGATACGTGGTGGGACTGGGTGATATAGCAAATATTCACGATATTATTTTGCGGGCGATATAAAATTAAGCAATATCAGGAATATATTGCGATGATTGATTGAAGGTTCCTTTTTTGGCCACTATGTTTCCTAAAGAATGCATCATTTGACTAATTTCATGACCTTTTCACAATTATTAAATTTAATCAAAATCTCAATTTTGTTTTATGTGATTATTAAACCGCTAAAGGCTGCAATTGAATTGAATGAATACATGGTTTGCGTGTGAACAGGTGACATGTTTTTCTATGTGCGTGTGCGGGGATCATGATACGCTCTTTTAAGTGGTCTCAGGGCAGTTTGCGTACAATTTTGAAAGCTGGTTCACACATTTACGCAATTCCAAACACTGGGAACCGTTACAAGTTATTATACAAATGAAAAAAATGCGGGGCACGGCATCACAGAAAAGAAAGAGGTGACAGTGTTTCACCAGATTTTAAGTGACCAACATTGCAAACTGTGAAATACAAACTTCACTTGCCGTCTTCCACCAAATAAAAGGTCCAAGTGAATGTGAAGTAAACACGATAGCACTTTCAGCTTTCTGCCAAAATAAGGTGCCAAAATAAGGTGAAGTAAATACGACAAAAATATTACTTTAGTACAAACCAAATATAATCCTCAATAATAATAATAATAATAATAATAATGATTATTTCTTCACTTCTTTCAAAATAAAATTAATTCACTATATAAACTTTTCCCTACTATCGTATCTCCAGATGCACTGCGGGATTTCCTCACCGACCTCATGATTGGCACATTTTCTGACTTTGCCCTATTAGCCCAACTGCAATTAATTGAGTATTTTCAATCGGGTTTCTATCCACTCCATAGCACAGAGACTTCACTCATTAGAGTCGTTAATGATCTTCTAATGGCCGCAGACTCTGGTGTCCTCACTATTTTTGTTCTCTTAGACCTCAGTTCTGCATTTGACACAATCTCACACAGCATACTCATTTCTCGACTCTGCTATTGGCATCTTGTACTGTACTATCCTGGTTCAATTCTTATCTCTCTGACTGTCAACACTACATCTCTATTTGTCAGTCAAAATCTACTACATCTCCTGTTCCTCAAGGCATCCCTCAGGGTTCTGTTCTTGGTCCACTGTTTTTCATCACTTATATGCTTCCCCTGGGTCACATCATCCACCAGCACAGACTCAAATTTCACTGTTATGCTGATGACACGCAGCTTTATATCAGATCAAAACCCACTTCCCCCTTACCCACAAGCTCCTTATATGCACGTGTGAATGTCATCAATTAACACTGACAAAACTGATGTACTTTTAGATGGTTCCACAAATCTTACATCTTGCCACTCTGATCAGTCTGTTGAAATTGATGGTGTCATGGTCAGACCCCCCTTTATAGTCAGTAACCACTGCATTATTTTTGATTCTTCACTCCCCTTCCTCCCTCTCTTCTCTCACAAAAGCTGCTTCTTACATCGAATAACTTATTCATCCCTACATGAACTCAGGTCTTCTGACTCACTACTCACTACTCACTACTCACCCCACGTTAAAAGCTAACATCACTGGGTGGTAGGGCTTTTAGCACTACTGCTTCAACATTATGGAATTCTATCCCACAATCCCTCTGTGACCTCAACAAAATACATGATTTTAAAACCCACCTGAAAACATATCTCTTTGCCCAATGTTATTCTGACTTAATTTATATGCTCTTCTTTTTATATATATATATATTTGTAAAGCGACCTAGAAAGGCTCTATATAAAATAAACATATTATTATTATTATTATATTGTGTATATAATATAATATATACAATAAAAAGTTTGATATATTAAAATTAGGGCTGTAAATCGGTTATATTTATATACTTGCTGAGAAAGCCCCTCAAATAACAGTAGTTCAATATATAATGCCGAAATAATTATAAATAGTTATCTATACATTTTTACAAATAATATATATATATCAGTTGAAGTCAGAAGTTTACATACACTTAGGTTGAAGTCATTAAAACTATTTTTTTTACAAGTTAATTGTGCCTTTAAGCAGCTTGGAAAATAACAGAAAATTATGTCAAGCTTTTAGACAATTAGCCAATTAGCTTCTGATAGGCTAATTGACTAATTGGAGGCATACCTGTGGATGTATTTTAAGTCCTTCATTCAAACTCAGTGCCTCTTTACTTGACATCATGGGAAAATCTAAAGAAATCAGCCAAGTGCTCATGAATTTTTTTTTGACCTCCACAAGTTGGGTATTTTTTTGTAGAAACAATAGTACGCAAGTATAAACACCATGGGACCACGCAGCCATCATACAGCCATCATCTCCTACAGATTAACGTAGTTTGGTGCAAAATGTGGGAATCAATCCCAGAACAACAGCAAAGGACGTTGTGAAGGTGCTGGAGGAAACGGGTAGACAAGTATCTACAGTGAGGAAAATAAGTATTTGAACACCCTGCTATTTTGCAAGTTCTCCCACTTGGAAATCATGGAGGGGTCTGAAATTGTCATCGTAGGTGCATGTCCACTGTGAGAGACATAATCTAAAAAAAAAAATTCAGAAATCACAATATATGATTTTTTAACTATTTATTTGTATGATACAGCTGCAAATAAGTATTTGAACACCTGTCTATCAGCTAGAATTCTGACCCTCAAAGACCTGTTAGTCTGCCTTTAAAATGTCCACCTCCACTCCATTTATTATCCTAAATTAGATGCACCTGTTTGAGGTCGTTAGCTGCGTAAAGACACCTGTCCACCCCATACAATCAGTAAGAATCCAACTACTAACATGGCCAAGACCAAAGGGCTGTCCAAAGACACTAGAGACAAAATTGTACACCTCCACAAGGCTGGAAAGGGCTACGGGGAAATTGCCAAGCAGCTTGGTGAAAAAAGGTCCACTGTTGGAGCAATCATTAGAAAAAGGAAGAAGCTAAACATGACTGTCAATCTCCCTCGGACTGGGGCTCCGTGCAAGATCTCACCTCGTGGGGTCTCAATGATCCTAAGAAAGGTGAGAAATCAGCCCAGAACTACACGGGAGGAGCTGGTCAATGACCTGAAAAGAGCTGGGACCACCGTTTCCAAGGTTACTGTTGGTAATACACTAAGACGTCATGGTTTGAAATCATGCATGGCACGGAAGGTTCCCCTGCTTAAACCAGCACATGTCAAGGCCCGTCTTAAGTTTGCCAGTGACCATTGGGATGATCCAGAGGAGTCATGGGAGAAAGTCATGTGGTCAGATGAGACCAAAATATAACTTTTTGGTCATAATTCCACTAACCGTGTTTGGAGGAGGAAGAATGATGAGTACCATCCCAAGAACACCATCCCTACTGTGAAGCATGGGGGTGGTAGCATCATGCTTTGGGGGTGTTTTTCTGCACATGGGACAGGGCGACTGCACTGTATTAAGGAGAGGATGACCGGGGCCATGTATTGCGAGATTTTGGGGAACAACCTCCTTCCCTCAGTTAGAGCATTGAAGATGGGTCGAGGCTGGGTCTTCCAACATGACAATGACCCGAAGCACACAGCCAGGATAACCAAGGAGTGGCTCTGTAAGAAGCATATCAAGGTTCTGGCGTGGCCTAGCCAGTCTCCAGACCTAAACCCAATAGAGAATCTTTGGAGGGAGCTCAAACTCCGTGTTTCTCAGCGACAGCCCAGAAACCTGACTGATCTAGAGAAGATCTGTGTGGAGGAGTGGGCCAAAATCCCTCCTGCAGTGTGTGCAAACCTGGTGAAAAACTACAGGAAACGTTTGACCTCTGTAATTGCAAACAAAGGCTACTGTACCAAATATTAACATTGATTTTCTCAGGTGTTCAAATACTTATTTGCAGCTGTATCATACAAATAAATAGTTAAAAAATCATACATTGTGATTTCTGGATTTTTTTATTTAGATTATGTCTCTCACAGTGGACATGCACCTACGATGACAATTTCAGACCCCTCCATGATTTCTATGTGGGAGAACTTGCAAAATAGCAGGGTGTTCAAATACTTATTTTCCTCACTGTATATCCACAGTAAAATGAGTCCTATATCGACATAACCACCATAAAGCCAGACTACAGTTTGCAAGTGCACATGGGGACAAAGATCCTTTTTGAAAAATGTCCTGGTCTGATGAAACAACATTTGAACTGTTTGGCCATAATTAACATTGTTATGATTGGAGGAAAAAGGGTGAGGCTTGCAAGCTGAAGAACACCGTCCCAACAATTCCAGCAACTTATTGTGAGAATCTTGTGGAAGACTACCCCAAAAAAATAAAAAAAATATAGATAATTAAAGTGCATTACATTATTGCTGCAGACGAGTATATAATTGATAAGACCATACAAAAGCGGCTTTAGAATCCAATGTATTGTTTATTTGCATATTGTTGAACATAAGACAGTCATTGGCATACAATTCACAGCAATCCATTTTGCAAGTGAATTTTTCAGTCAAGTCAGAGATTTATTATAAGGGCTTGTCCAAGGACCCGTCAATGTACACCTACATTAGATGGATGCTTTTGTAGCGTCTTACTTTGGGTGTGTCGTGTCATAAGCATAACATTTTTTAGTCGCTGTTTCAAGGTAAACGTAGTTTAATGCTTAGAAGTTTACGTCTTGAGATTCTATAGTTCGGATTTGTGCTCCATCAATCTGTGTTTTGAATGCAAGAACGTATCTTCGTGTTGTGCTGTATATGTATCATTCTTGGGTTTGGATCAAGATATTTATTCAAGACTGAAAACAGCCTCAGTTATTATTGTAATGTACTTCAGTGTGCTTAGCAGTATGCTAGTAATGCATTTTTTTTTTTTCTCTTTATTTTTTTCTGTCTGGCAGAATGTGCTGTTCGCTGATGAATCGGACGACTCTGTTTTGAAGGTGATTGATTTTGGTTTTGCACGATTGTTTCCAGCGGGGAGCGGCAGTGCTCCTCTGCAGACTCCCTGCTTCACCCTGCAGTACGCTGCTCCCGAGCTCTTCCACAGCTCTGGATATGACCAGGCGTGCGACCTCTGGAGCCTGGGGGTCATCTTGGTGAGTGAGTGAGTGTGTGGCTACATGCAAGTGTGTAAAAGTTTTAAATGTATTTATTTATTTTTTTCATTTTGTTTTGTTTTGTTCTGAGCTGAAACAGTATTTTTTTGTTCCAGCTCCTTTATTAAAATGATAGTACGCTGTGCTAAGTGTAGGTGACATAGCAGTTGCAGTGTTTACAGATCTCACAAGAAACGAGGCACCTTTTTTTGGAAAAACAAGTTCAAACTAAGCGACTTGCCTCACCCAAAATAAGCAAAAATAAGCAATACATTTTTTCCCATGTGGGGAATTTTCCAGACAGAAATCTTAAGCTTAGTACTGCATTGTATGGACCAAAAGAGCTGAGAAATTCTTATAAAAATCTTGTTCTGCTGAAGAAAGATTGTCAAACACATCTGGGATAGCATGAGCATGAGTAAATGATGAGAGAATTTTCATATTTGAGTGAACTATCCCTTTAAGTTTTCACTCTTAAAAACGTTAATTCTTGACATAAAAAATAACGCCACTACTCGCTGAAATACACATTCTTGATATCAAATTTTTTATTATTATCATCTTATAAAAAACAGAATTCTTGATATCTACAACTGCATTTTCATAATTAATCAAGACAAGTAAACAGTCAGTTATAAAATAAAAAACAAAGAAATTAATTACAAGCAACTCGATCAAAAACAAGCAATAGATCAATACAGACACATGCAGTAAACCGCTCTTGATGTTTTTTTTAGGTATCTAACAGCAAAAGCATTCAAGTAAAAGTACAGAAATAATCAAACATTAAATAAATCTACTTTATTGTATTATGTAAAACTGTGAACTCAACCTAGGACATTTACATATGAATTTATTCATCTAATATGCAATTTTTGTGTCTGTTATTTTCTGTGTCAGTACACGATGCTGTCTGGACAAGTTCCATTCCAGAGTGAGAAAAAAGGAATGACCTCATCACACGCTGCTGACATCATGCACAAGATCAAAGAGGGAGATTTCTCATTGGATGGAGAAGGCTGGAAGGGTGTGTCCGAAGAGGCCAAAGATCTAGTGAGAGGTATTGAAACTAAAATACATAAATCAGCGGGTGAAATAATCAATAAATCACAGCTAGTGCAATAGAATGATTGCAAGTGTAATATTACTTTTATACAACGAATCTATAAACAAAAAGTTAATAGCGTAACTTATGTTTTAGACAAAATTTGGTTAGATAGTTTGGATATTTTTCTCTGCCAATGAAAAGACTTCCAAAAGAAGTCGAAGCATCAAGCTTTGCGTGTGGCCAAGCGATGCATAGACTGACTGCCAGCCAAACAAACAGTGAAATGCTCCAGTGCTGTTATACAAAATATCAGCAGTCTTGGAACGTTTCTTGTCCAATCAAATTAGAGCTCTGGAACTAACTGTTCTATTGTATCTACAGTATGTACTGTATGATTGTTGGCAGGGCTGTTTCTAGCTATAAGCGTCTGCTTGGGGCCCCCGAACCACCAGGGGACCCCACAAAGCATGGTCGTTTTTTTTACTACTAAAAGCTGCAAGTAAGACTCAGGCAGCTGTTAAGGCACACACATGCTCAAAGAAGCTGGGGATTCAGGAACAAATATTGCTTTTAAATAGGAATATAAATAAAATTGTGGTGTCAATCTTGGATGGGGTTGGACCTGGATAAGGGGAGGTGCTCCAAGTAGGATTTCGCTTAGGACCCCATATGCTCAGAAACACCGGTATGAAATTTTATACTGGGTAAAAGAGGGAAACGATGACGATGTAATTGGATATTGTGATAAAAGTTCAAAAGTTTTAAATCAAGCTGCCATGCGTTATTGTGTAGGCTATTGCTTAACGGAAATTACCCCATAGTACCACTTAGCGTCCAACCAGAGGTAATACCGGTGTTAGTCGGTTTGAACATGAACACCGCACCGATTTGAAAATTATGATATCGTGGCAAGTCTACTCTCCAGTATTGATTACAGCCAGGAACTAAAACCGATGTTTTTCATTTCGGATCGTTCTGAGTAAAAACAGTATTTTTTCGTTCCACTGCCTCCTTTCAAAAAGGTTGCCGGTTAGTCCAATATCTGAACACAATATCCAGTATCTACTTGTTATTATAGCTGTCATCTGATCATCTGAATTGAGATGGATGAGGTATGGTGGCTTGGTGGAGGGAAACAGCTGCGAGATGGTCGCTGGAGATGCTTTTTCAGTGACTGAAGCACCAAATTATCCTCCAATCTCAAGCTTTCTCTCTTTTCACAGGTTTGTTAACTGTAGACCCTGAGCGGCGACTGAAGCTCTCTGCTTTGAAAGAGAACGCCTGGCTTCAGGGAGGGGGGGTCATGTCCTCTACGCCTCTCTGCACCCCTGATGTTCTGGAGTCCAGTGGCCCGACAGTCCGTACCTATGTCAATGCCACCTACAAGGTCAAGTATCTGCATTTACACTCTTTGTTTGCTGTCTGCAAAGTGTGACACCAAAATGAAATTCCTGGCCAAACCGAACTGGACATACTGGGCTATAATTAGAAAATGGCATATTTTATGATTAATAATTATCTGTGGTGCAAGTGCTTTAACTTTAGGATTTAAACAAACCCTTATCCACAAGTATTGCAATTTTGTGCAATTACTTTTTCTATTTATTTATATAGATAATTTTAACCTCATAATTGCAACTTTATATAAAATAATTGCTGTGCATTCCGATTGTATGGTGTGGTACATTGTAGTTAAGAGTCCTAGAAAATGTTGGTCCCCTTAGCAGTTTTTCTGGCCCAGAACAGCCCACTTAGGCTATATTCACACTAACTTTTTGGTCTATCTGACTCTAATCCATTTAGGTTTTTGTACTCAAAAACACATAAAATAAGATTTTTACAAATCTGATCCAAAGCACATACAGTTGAAGTCAGAAGTTTACATACACTTATGTTGAAGTCATTAAAACACATTTTTTAACCACTCAACAGATTTAATTTTAGCAAACTATAGTTTTGGCAAGTCGTGAATATAGCCTAATTATGTCAAGCCTTTAAACAGTCTGATAGGAGGATGTACCTTTGGATGTATTTTAAGGCCTACCTTCAAACTCAGTGCCTCTTTTACTTGACATCATGGGAAAATCAAAAGAAATCAGCAAAGACCTCAATTGCTCAACAGCTTTTCAGCAATTTCCAAACGCCTGAAGGTACCACGTTCATCTGTAAAAACAAAAGTACACAAGTATAAACACCACAGCTATCATACTGTTCACGAAGGAGGCGCATTCTGTCTCCTAGAGATAAACATATTTTCGTGTGAAAAGTGCAAATCAATCCCATAACAAAGGCAAAGGACCTTGTGAAGATGCTGGAGGAAACAGGTAGACAAGTATCTATATCCACAGTAAAACGAGTCCTATTTCGACATAACCTGAAAGGCTCCTCAGCAAGGAAGAAGCCACTGCAGCAAATGAGTCTTCCAAATGGACCCCAAGCAAACCTCAAAGTTGTGGAAAAATGGCTTAAGGACAACAAAGTCAAGGTATTGGAGTGGCCATCGCAAAGCCCTGACCTCAATCCGATTGAAAATTTGTGGGCAGAACTGAAAAAGTGTGTGCGAACAAGGAGGCCTACAAACCTGACTCGATTACGACAGTTCTGTCTGAAGAAATGGGACAAAATTCCAGCAAATTATGTGAGTAGCTTGTGGAAGACTACCCATAATGATTGACCCAAGTTAAACAATTTAAAGGCAATACTACCAAATACTAACACATTTTATGTAAACATCTGACCCACTGGGAATGTGATGAAAGAAATAAAAGTTGAAATAAATAATTCTCTCACAATTATTCTGACTTTTCACATTCTGACTTAAAATAAAGTAGTGATTCTAGCTGACCTATGACAGGGAATGTTTTCAGTAAGTAAATGTCAAGAATTTTGAAAAACTTAGTTTAAATGTATTTAGCTAAGGTGTATGTAAACCTCTGACTTCAAATGTACGCTATGTTCTCCCAGTCAGATTGACAACCGTATTTACCAACAGGTGCGAGTCTTGAAATGTCCTGTTCGTACAACAGTTTTCAGTAGCGGCTTGAGCACTGTCCGTATGAACGAACAACCGAAGTCAAGCCCATATTCTAACAGTTGTAACCACAGTGACAACAAAGTAAATGTCAAAGATGGGACATCCATTACGTCAACATGCCTTATCAAAATTGAAACCACGTTATTAAATATATAAATCCAATCGAGGTGCGAGTACATGCATCAAATCATAATTAACCAGCAGCGGCTTCTAACCTCTCATTTGATTCGTGCTACTCATGCCCCCGATCACTGGTGGAAGATGGCAGCTGGAGCTAAGGATGATACACAACTAATTTCTCTGTCTCTGAGTTAATGAAACCCCACTTGAAACACACAGTGCAGCATGTTTTCATGCAGTTGTAACTCATAAATATTCTACCTGTGTATGAACATAACTGTATTAAGCACTCAAAAACAGGACTGATAACCATATTGATACCTTTACAGTGCACTTTGAAGGGAAAACAATAATGATAACCATGCTGTTTAATCGTTCCAAAAATATTACTTAAAAGTGAGTTCAAATTGATCCTTTTATTACAACTTTCAACCCTCCGACGGTGGAATGTAAAGTCTATGTTGGGTATAGGGCATAGGGATTCCACTTCTGAGTGGAATGCACCTATGTGTCATGTAAATGTTGCAGGGTAGCCAAAGCAGTGCAAAGTTATTTTGCATTAATACAGACATTGGCTTTATCCACCCATAGAGATGTATTAAGGTGTGGTAGCATGCACAGGTTGCTAGCCACCACAACACAATAAGATACTGAACATCTCACGCGAATATGGGACGCTTGAGTATTTTGAGTGCTTAAATACATGACTATGGGTCCTATTCAAGAGTGTGAAGTGGTCCGACCCTTTTATGCTTCAATACGGGATACAAAGCCTTTAACAGGGGACGTTTCACTGCTCACTAAAATACAGGACAATAGGTATCTGTAAAGAAGTTCGCCCTCACGGGCAAGGAAGAGGCGAGAGACCGGCTTGACATACAAACTAAAGGTTTAATGGTAAACATAAAAGACAAGCACATAAGACGATGGACATGTCCGTAAGGATCTCTCTCTCTCGCACCACCCTCTGCAGTCGGCCCTTATCCCTCTCGGTGGAACAATTAAAATATGGGGGGGGGTACTCAACCGTCCCCCCCGTCAATCCATTCAATTTAAAACATGACAAAAAAAAACACTACAATTTAAAAAAAGAGGGAAAAGGCCAACGCAGAGCGGCAGTGAGAGAGAGATGAGAGAGATATTTAAAAAAACTTACTCGCCGGTTCTCCGATACACCGTAGCTTGTTCCTCAGCCACTCCTCCACCCTCTACTGAACGGCAGTCGCGCCTCTCCGGACGGATCAGAGGCAGCTCTCCAGCCCCTTGCGGATGAAAGCCCTGCCGCGTTCTCGGGGATCGGAAGGGGCCTCCCCCGCCCCTGGCAGCGGAATTCCTCGCTCCAGGCGGTCGGACTCGGAGCCCTTCCCCGCTCGCGGTCGGCGGTCTCTTACCCTGCCGCGTTTCAGCGCCCAGAAAGGGTCTCCTCCGCCCCTGGCAGCGGAATTCCTCGCCCCTTCTCCTCTCGTGGTCGGCGGCCGTTCCTCCGCTTCCAGGCGGCTGGGCTCCTCGTCCCCAGGCAAATGGCTGCGGCTGCTTCGTTGGGGTAGTGGCGAGAACTCCGCTATGGCGTATCCCTCCTTCCCGGGCTTTCGGCACCAATGTAAAACAGTTCACGCTCACGGGCAAGGAAGAGGCG
>JAVLUX010000008.1:46285252-46310252 GCA_032164185.1 Moxostoma hubbsi
GATCTGATTCCAAAATGATAACCATTCAGCCATGTATGTTAACATTCCAGTGGCATGCCTTTGTAAGGCAGTCTAATTTCATTTGAGAAATGTTTTTATAGGGTAAAGTTCTTTTTAACTTGATATGACTTCTAAAAAACAGCACTTTCTGCACGAGATGCTGAATAATCTAGGAAACGCAATGGCTAAAGACATTGCTCTAATGCTGCGGTTTCCAAAATGCAAGGTGCCGCAACGACTGGCTAAAGCCCCGTTCACACGGCAAATGACATTGCCACTTGGGGTTACTAGACTCAGTGATCTGTGTTGCTGATGGGTGTTCCTACTGCTGTTGCATTAATGCTATTGGTGGACTGCACGTCTGGCCATAGCAGCTTTGGAAATTGTATTTACAGATTATACTACAAGTAAAAATAATTTGTCTTTCTAATTTGACAAGGAATCTGTTCTTTCTTTTAAAATTTTTTTAAAAAGAAATGAGGTCAGTGCCGGGACTAGCCCAGATGCTAACAATCCGTCTGATTCCACTCTCCGTTTAGCGATCACCGAAATTACAGACAATATTTCAAAAGTAATTGATGAAAAGCTAAGTACACTCTCAAATCTTGCAATAGCTTAGCAAAAGATTTGATAGCCATGAGAAGCAGATCGCCGAAGCTGAGCATTGCATCGCAGCTGTAGAGGATACTATTTCCCCAGCCAAGGGCAAATTGAAGACGCTGGTGAAACTCTATAGAGGGCAGCTCTATAATGATAATTGGTAATATCATCATTTCAGACCATGCATCTGTTTTTTTTGCATTTGAAGCCCCTTGATCATTCAATTCAAGCTAAACATTGGTGACTTTTAGTGCTTTACGTCTTATTTTGTCTCAGAATTTCAGGTATTTCTTACTAGTAATGACCCTTCTACAAGTGATAAATCTCTTTTGTGGGAAACTATAAAATCCTTTTCAAGGGGCTTGATAATCTCTTATACATTTAATAAAAAGAGAAAACGGGCAGAATCATTTTGGAGGCAAAAATTAAAAGAACGGAAGCTGAATACACCGAGAACCCAAATTCAGATAGATTGAAAAATTATTGCTATACATTCATCTTTAAGTTCTTTGTTTGTGGGACAGGCTGAGAAGAGGATTAGATTTGCTAAACAAAGGCTTTATGAACATGGTGACAAGGCAGGGAAATATCTAGCACACGTTGTTAAGAAAAGGGCAGACTCTCAAAAAAATATTTTTTCAATAAAAGACCAGTTAGGGCATCCTTCCTCTAATACTTCGATTATTAATAATAGCTTTTGTGAAGTTTTTTTTGAACATTTATATAAATCTGAGACTTCGAGAGGAGCAACAAATCTTATGGATATTTTCTTTGCAAAAATAAATCTTCCTCCTTTAACCCTCTGGGGTCGACGGACGCGCCGGTGCGTCCTGCTGTATTTTTCCATCATTACAGTGGAAATAACAAAATTCTGTCTTTTTTGGGCATACAGATAAGTATAAGACATCATTAGAGACTATAAAGGGTCTACTTTTATTTGTGTACACTCACAATAACAACAAAACCTTGTGCTTTTGTAAAATAAAGAAAATAAAGGTGATCTGTAGGCAGTCTCTGGGTTCGTGAGCATATATCTGAAACACGTCACAAAAATGAACTGAAACTCCGAAAAATACTTATCACACAAACATGAAACGTATGTCTAAAAGCTTAAAAACTTTTAAATAAAACAATTCAAATTTAAAACAAATATTCTCTTGCAATGTAATCTGTATGAAACAAAGCGATGTACAGTTTCACCTGGCTCAGCAAATTATCTCTAATGTGATCACACCCACCAGCACGCGCGCTATTCATACGCTAATGTGCTGAGACGATCAATGCAAATGGTAAACGCCCCCAACTGTGCCTTGAAAACATAGTTCATTCACTTATCTGCACGTTTGGAAGATGGCACTGATACACAAGTGAGAAAACTCCTGGATAGTGATGAAGAGTTACAATTTTCCTCAGAAGTAGAGCGGGACTCCGATAAAATTTTGTATTTTGAAGAGGGACTTGATCCAGCCGAGGATACAATTTCAGACGAGTAAGTCATTTAGTTTGAATTAGTTGACATGCTATTTTATATAAACATGTACATATTTTTCCAGACTTGCCAGCCAGGATTCAGTGTATTGAAATTTGAAATATGTCCTAATAAGCAAGTTTTAGTTACATTTAAATGCTGTTTCAGCTAAAGCAGGTATTTAAATTGTATGCTGTAAGATATAAATATTATATGTAATATGATATAAAAATAATATGAATGTTTAGATTATATTTTAACTAGTGTTTATGCTTCCTCATTATCATCAACAAAGCTTGTGCTTGCAATTATGTGTTCAGGTTAAACGAGTAAAGTACTTTAAAGCACTTTAAATATTCCCGTATTAGAAAATCAGCATATTATGATTTCTGAAGGATCATGTGACACTGAAGACTGCAGTAATGATGCTGAAAATTCAGCTTTGATCACAAATTGCATTTTACAATATGTTCAAATAGAAAACTGTTCTTTTAAATTGTAAAAATAGTTCAAAATATCACTGTTTTATTGTATTACTGTATTTTGGATCAAATAAATGCAGTCTTGGTGAGCAGAAGGGACTTCTTTTAAATGGTAGTGTAGGTCTACAAATAAGTAAAGTCTTTGTAAAGAAAATGTATAGTCAGATTACTTCTTTTAACATAAAACTTTATTTTGATCATTAAGTCTCTTCACATTCATTCTCTTTCTGTCACATTCCTCATTGATAGGCCCAGGGGAGGGGTCTTTCGTCGTCTCAGGTGTGAACTACAATCAATATTCATGATAGTTCACACCTCCTCGCATATGACCTTTCTAACACTAAAAGTGTCTTACAAAAGTTCAATTACTATATTGTTTTGTATGAATGAGTGATCCGGATGTTTTTCCACATCATTTTGTAGCAAAAACTCTAGGCTACAAGATCCAGTTCTCAAAAGGCTTGTGGACAAATGTTTAGTATGTGTGTTATGGCCTTATTTCAATGACTTAAAAAGTTTGTTTTTCAAAAACCATGCATAAACGTTATTTTCTCAAATACAAACATGTACACACATGTTGCTCACATATTATTGCTGAATACAGTGTTATCAGACTTAAGCCATTAATGTGTTTTTAAGCAACTGAAAAAAGCACAAATGTCAAGGCATGTCAAAACTTCTCCAGGGCCAAAAAAAACACCCTCAGACCCCAGAGGGTTAATTGCTGAACATCAAACAGCACTTAATAATCTCAAAAGAGGAAGTATTGTCAGTCGTTACGAGACTGCAGATGGGCAAAACCCCAGGACAGGATGGTTTGGGTAACAAATTTTATAAAGAATTTATCCACTCCTAGAAATTTTTAATTATTCCCTGGAAAAAGGGACCCTCCCACCTCCCTCCCACTCTCTATTCGGGAAGCAAGTATTGCTTTATTATAAATAAAAAAAAAGAGAAATTACCTGAAGATTGTGCCTCCTACAGGCCAATATCTCTCTTAATCACTGACATTAAGATCTTGTCTAAAATCCCCGCGACTAGGTTAGAAGGCTTATCTTACTAATAATGATCAAACAGGCTATATTAGAGGTCGTAATTCCACTAATAATATGCGTAGACTGTTAAATGCCCTTCAGCTTTCACAGCAGCTTAAAGTGGACAGTTTTGTAATTTCTGTGGATGCAGAAAAAGTATCTTATCTTATATATCGCTAAGTTGAATCAGATGTTTGATTTCAATTTTACTCCTCAGCCATATCAAACTTGATTTGGAAAGATAGAATAAGCTTCCTTTTTCTTGGATAGGGCGTAGTGCCCTTTTAAAAATTCATGTGTTACCTATATTTTATCCAATTCAGATGATTCCAATACTCTTCTCACAGTAAACGGTGAAAGAGGTGGATGGATTGTTTAGTTCATTCATATGGGCAAAGAAAACACCCCGTATTTGAATGAATATATTACGTCTCCCTTGAGACATGGGAGGGTTGGGTCTCCCAGACATCAATACATATCAGCTTAGCACCCACCTAAGATATATAAATGCATGGATAGATGAGGACCCAGACTCACTTTGGTTTGATATAGAATCCACCCAATTACAGATCCCACTCAAAAATGTGCTTTTTCTTAAAAATATTTAAGAAGGTTCAAACACTATGTACAAATACCATTACTCTGAACACTGTCAGGGCATGGCAATCCATACAACGAATTGAGGGTAGGTCATCCATAACATCAGTCTTTAGCTCAATATGCAAGAACCCAGACTTTCCTCCAGGCATGACTGATATACGATTTCAATATCGGGCTTCTAAAGGTCTCACTAATCTGAAGGGCGTTTTTGAGGGCCCTACTCTTATCACCTTTGTTCAGATTTCTCAAAAATAGGATCTGATGGTAGAGATTTCTTTCGCTTCCTACAATTAAGGAACTTTATTCAGAAGGACACTTCTATCCGATTTGAGTTCATTAAACCTTGAAGAACAGCTTTTTTAGACTCTGTCAGATGTATCTATATGTCATTTTTATAATATTCTTTCTATGACTATGATTATATCATCACGTTGTCTTAAATCTGGGAGAAAGAACTTATTACAATTTCTGACGATGAATGGGACATGGCCTGGAGGAATGCAAAGTCTCTGAGTGTTTGTAATAGTGAGAGTAATCCATCTTAAAATTCTTCATAGAGCTGTAGGTTATTACATATGTACAGGGTGGGAAATTAGCACCCGCCACCCGCCGAGGGCGGGTACTTTTTCAATGTGGCGGGTCACTTTGCCGTGTATACCAGCCACAGTGGCGGGTGGATTATAATAATGCTGCGTTCGCACCAAAAGCGAATACAGTTTGCAAAAATTCGCATCCACCGAGGGACCAGGACAGGACCACCAGACGCGCGTAAACGCGTCTTTACGTTGACTTAACATTGAATGTATTAAGTAGTAACCAATAAACAAGCTGCGAGTGATTTCATTGTACGGATTGGACAGCCTTTGTCAAAGAATGCGGTTGCTAAGTAACAATAATACACTTTTTTCGAGTAACTCTTTTGATTGGTTTTCAGCGCTGTGTGTCACGGTGCTGAAGATACCGTTATACTGTATAACTTATACACATAGCTAAGCTGAGAATAAATTTTTTTTAAAATGTGTATATACATAGCTGAGCTGAGCTGGTGCAGAAGAAAGGGAAATAATTTTTTAAAATGTGGCGACATATTCCCGGTGTTAGGAGGCCCGCAGCGGAGTCAGCAGTTATAAATGAACAACTACAAACTGAGGGCGAAGTAAAGAAAACGAAAAGGTACTTTTCTAACAAGTGGCGCATTGATGACCAAGGGAAACCGAGGGAATGGTTATCCTACCTTCCCGACGACCAGTCTATGCACTGCACTTACTGTCGAACCTACGCGTCAGCAGAAAATGTAAATAATTCGTTCGTAAGAGGGACGTCTAATCTTAAATTAGAGGCAATAAAAGACCACGAGTCTTCCAAGTCGCATATTAAGTGCACTGCCATACAGCTGGCGAAGACGGGACCCCAGGAGCAAAAGTGGCTGGTAAAAAATATAAGTGGCTGGTAAAATTGGGCATCCACCAGCCACTGTGGCTGGTGGACAAAAAAGTTAATTTCCCACCCTGCATATGTAATTTAGAGATGTGGACGGGGTCAGTTAGTATTTTGCACGCATTTTACCACCATTGTATGTAGGGTAATTTGCACGCATGCTAAATTTAGGAGGGAAATTAGAGTCTCGAAATATGTGAGCTATGGACTGGATTAAACTGTCCTTGTTGTTCCTTATTAGGTAATGAAATGTATAATGGAATTAGCCACGTTCGACAACCATTATAAATTGGATAAATTACAAATAACTAGATTGTTTTTTAATAGATTCTCCACCATTGAAATCGTAATACAATATCTAGTTGTATCAGCTCCCAATTTCTACTGTAAGGAATTAGCTTTAATAAGTGAATTATGATTAATTCACTTAATTCATTCCATTAAGTGAATTATGATTAATTCACTTAATGGAATGATATTATTCTCATGGCTTATTGAAAATATCACATGTATTTAGGTACAGCTTTGAAGCGAAATCTTTCAGAAATGGGTATGAGATTATTTATCAAAATGTACCACAGTCAAGTCGTCTTTGAACACAGACAAACTTTATTGCTATTCTAAAGATTAATCTAACGCGTGTGTGTGTGTGTGTGTGTATATATATATATATATATATATATATATATATATATATATATACACACACACACATGAAACGTGACCGAATGTGAAATAACTGATCAGTACAGTGAAGATGAACTCTACGGATTCTGTTGACCTTAAGAACCATTTCATCCTCCTTTGAGTCTACATCGGATTACCCAAATTATTTGATTAATACACCAGCACTTTGAGCACAATATTGGAGATGTAATTGCTTGTCTTAGTGGTGTTTCCTTGCTTTCTTTGAAAGGGTCGGAAAGGTTCTTGGAGCTTGGTCGAAAGTTCGTTCCATCGATATTTTGATCTCTTTGTGACCAAATTTATTGTCTGTATGAATATTGAGGTTAGCTGTGAAGCAAGGCCTTCTCACTCCTCCTCGGGACGTCGAGTCCTGAGTTCCATTGGATCTCACATGGGAGGACCTGGCCGTCAGGGGAGTGACCAGACGAATCATGTGCAGGCCGAAGAAGAGCAAGCGAGGAGAGCAAGAGCAGCTGAAGAGAGCAAGAGAGTGAGTTCTTCCTGGTTGGAACTATTTGAACTGAGATTGGCCGCATCCCCCCAAAGGTGTCCTGTGCCAATCAGAAGTGACTTTTCAGAGTCACATGGTCAACTGGGCTGTCTTTTCTGACAGTTGAGTTATGGTCCTTTGTTTCAGACTCTTAAGAATTTCCCATTCAAAAATAGTGCATATTCAATCCTGAGCTTTATCTTGAGAATGGTTCAAGAGGCATGATATTCATTGTCATCAGATTTGTCTTCATACTCAAACAAATGTTTACATACTAAACATAACATGTTTTAATGGATGTTATACATGTAGGTAATAAAATATGTAAATCCCTGGTTACAAAAACACATTGGTTTTACACATCATTGTTTTTGATCATGTTAAGCCTTATAGTTACCATTCTTCGTAGAATAAGATGAATCATACAAAATTAAAGATTATATTTATTAATTATAAGTGATTGCACATCGCTACACACATTTTAAAGGGTTCCATCAGTCTATAATCATTAATTTGTCAGGTACAAATGTTACCACAGTTCAAAGTGATTTTCAGCATTATCTAGCAATGCTAGATTAAGATGAAATGTCTTAGAGTTGTGCAGATCTGACGGTCCTTGTAACCTTACAAAAGAGATGTCTGCTTTAACTCTGTGTGGAAGATCAGGTTGCAGAGGGCCCTTTCTGACCAGTCAGGATGCCTGGGCCATTTGATTTTTGACAATGAAGAATTCCAGGACTGCAAAGGTTGAAAAATCTAGATTCAAGTCATATCGTTTAAATTCTTCTGCATGTATAATCAAACAGAGCGCACATATCTCCTGCCCAACGCAGTAGATTTGGGGTTGATCTCTCTTCTCTATGTTTGAAATGCAAGACAGATATAGGGAATCTTACCCACTGCTTTTGGCTTTTTCATAAGATTCAAAGGTTGTGGTGTAAAGTTACTGAAGATATTAACAAGATATTGGAGGTCTTCTTGGTTCCGGACCCTGCATATTATTTACTAGGAATATATTACTGTGTGGGTCTTACTGCACACAAGACAAAGCTCTTTAATATTCTCACTTTCTGTGCCAGAAAATGTATACTTTTGCAGTGGATTTCGGACAAAGCTCAATGTTAAAATGTGGAATAAGATTATTCTTGAATATGTGTCTAGATTATTTGACATGTGGGGTTCATAAGGATGCAATATTTTTCAAAATTTGGGACCCCTTTTGTCATATATATATATATATATATATAGGACTTGACATTGCTTCCATCTTAATAAAGAGGATTTGTATGATTGTAGTTTATAGCATCACTGGCATTTGTCTTTGCATCCTTTACAGAAGTCTGTTTATTTATTTTTATTTTTTCTTATTATTCTGATTGGTGTATTGTTTATACTTTGATGTTTCTGATCATTTATATTGTATTTGTTCCTTGTTAAAATGTAAAGAAAACTTTAGTTTAATAACTAAATATTTTGCAGGAGAGTGTTTTTATATAACCTGCTGCAGTGCTCAATGCATCATTTCATTAAACACGACAAACGATTTATCAATATATGAGTCAAACTCAGAATGCTGACACAATTTTCCACACATCATTTTATTAGCCCATTTCCATGTATATGGTTACAGAGAAATTATGTACAGAACAGTGAAATCGCTCACAGAAACTTTTTACTTCTCCCACTATAATGTGTCACAAGTCACTTTAGGACTAGAAATAATGACTTGGGCTGTTTCTAACAAGTCATTTGGGAAACAAGGATATGAGAGAGAGAGTGTGTGAGTGTTTTAACTTTGTTTGTCTCTACTCTCAAGCAGTGATGAAGAGTGAAGCTATTGCTGTCTAACTTTATTCCACAGCTGTAGTGTAGTTAGCTTGCTGAAGATAATGGAATTTTGATAGTGCATCCTATTTTCTCTGTGTAAATTTAGCCATCCAAGAAGTAGGTATTTTGTATTTGAGCAACTTTATGCTCTATCCGAATATTTTGCGGTAGCCCGTGCACACACTCCGAACTGTGGTAGCCTATACGGCTCTTTAAAATAACTGAAATAATTTGGCAAAATGATATGGCTCAGTTGAGACCATCAATACATGCATCTTATCACATGGCTTGAGCACGTAACCGCGGAGATGTAGCACATGTGGAGAACCACGCTATACTCTGTGGCATCCACGTGCCCCACCGAGAGCGAGAACCACACATAGCAATGACAAGGATGTTACCCCATGTGACCCTACCCTCCCTAGCAACCGGGCCAATATGGCTGCTTGGGAGACCTGGCTGGAGTCACTCAGCACTCCCGAACTCGCGACTCCAGGGGTGGTAGTCAGCGTCAATACTCGCTGAGCTACCCAGGCCCCCTAAACCACTCTCTCTTAACCCCTTAAGTGGTATAAGGAAATCAGCATTCTCGTTTACATGACGTTTCAGAATGCCAATTTCCTGCAAAATCCTGGAATAAACCATTTTAATAAGTGCATGCAAACATGGTCACTGTGTCACTATAAAATTAATTTTGTTTAGAGTGACCTGCCTAGACAAAGTTACTCAACCAATGGTGTGAGTTGGTGATGGGACTATCTGATGGTTTTAACAACAGCAGATGAGGGGTGAATTCGGAAACTGTTTTGAAATAAAAATTTTGCATTTCCATTCGGTGGCACTAGTGTTGCAAAAATTACATACTTCAGAAACTCATGTACAGTATAATTAGGCTGCATTATATCAATGTGACCACTATAAGAAGCATTTCATAAGGACATGTAAATATTAAGCTCATCCCTTCACCAACGGATATTCAGCAAACACATAGGCAAAATAACTATAACCTCTTATCACACAACAAAGTAAGAAACTAAGAAGCAAGAAGGGCTCTGATACATATACAAAAAGAGAAAATCTCTTCATGTAAAAATCTGCACAAATATAGCTTCCTATATCTATCATTGAATCAGCATATTAGGCTAACTGTAATTTTTTTTTAATAAAAAATTTCATTGTAGAGATAGAGATAAACAGAATAAATTTGTTTTCCACTCCTGTTTAAAGGATGAGATATGTGACAATGACAATGAAAATTACACCTGCAGATGTTAAAATGGTAAAAAAAAAAAAAAAAAAAATTTTTTAGAATGTGCTTATCTTGAATGTAGATTTTTTTTTTTTTTTTTTCCTCCAGGGTATGTGTGAAGAAGTCAACACAAGAACGATTTGCTCTTAAGATCTTGATCGACAGACCGAAAGCTCGCAATGAGGTAGTTTGCACCATATGAATAATTTGGTTTCTTTTATTTGAAGTATATTCATTTTAGCTTACTCATATTTGGTGTTGGGGGGTAAATATTAAACAATATAGAATAATGACAGTTAGAATACAAAGTAAATTATCCTGCCGAACTAACTTTGATTTCCAATTGCAGACCCAGTATCTGAAGTGAATTTTCAATCAATAACATGGTAGACATAACAGGCTTATTCCTGTTAAATAGCCAATGTACAGGGCACGCTGACCAATCATGTTTTACATTTTCAGATCAAAGAAAATAGGGACTTTTTAGTGATGGGCAAGCTACTCAGAAGTTTAGCTAAGGTACCAATTACGAAAATGAGAGCTAAACCTAAATTGACACACTGAAAGCTACTAGAGAAAATTAACTAGGTTCATTTAAGCTACTTCATATTATGTATAAATATAAAATACTAATCAGCTAAAGTGTTGGTTTCATTTGTTTCAAGGTAGATTTTCCACTTCATCAAGCCCTATATTTGTTCTCTAATGTTGCTCATCAGCCCATCACTGAGAAACCGTTCCAAATGATTCAGCACATCAGTCAGATGTCCCAGTGATTCATACTGAACCACTAACGAACCAATTCAGACCCTTTTACTAACTTGTTTGATCAATTCATTGAAAAGAACAGACACAAATTAATGTTTCAAAGCTTGTTATTCTGAATCGGAACAGATAGAAGAACAGATGAGTATAATGGATGGACTGCATGTTCAAAGTTTTCTGATTTAAGAGTAATATTTACAAAGAATATTTTTATTTCTGTTTCTGCTATTGGCAATCTCTTTTTGTCTTAAAGGTTTACTGCTACATGAGTTATGGTTTTGTTAACTGTCCAAAAAAAATCAAGGTCAAGAATTTAACCAAGGTCTCTGATACCCTGAATGAAAATTCTATCACTGTACTATATAGTCATAATTATAATGTGTGGAATCTTATATTTATCACTTATTCAATGTTTATGTAGTATAATAGTCATTTTTAACTGTAATTCTGAGGAGTTAATGCAGCCAATAGAAAAGAAAAATGCATAAAAATTGACCCCCCCCCCCCTTTTATTTTATTTGTAGGTGAGACTTCATATGATGTGTGCCTCCCACCCCAACATTGTTAAGATAATTGAGGTGTATGCCAACAACGTACAGTTTCCACATGAAACCAGTCCAAGGTAGATAGTCCAACTTGTGCACAACACAGAGTTGCCTATATGTGAATATTCAAAAAAATATTCAACTATTCTGTATTTGTATCTAAGGGCACGGTTATTGATTATCATGGAGGTGATGGAAGGTGGTGAGCTGTTCCACAGGATCAGCCAGCACAGGCACTTTACAGAGAAGATGGCCAGTCAGGTCACAAAACAGGTACAGCATTTACAGTTCATAGCTATTGCTGCAGTCCATCAGAGGTTAAATTAAGCATGAATCCAACTCAATAGGACTAGTTACATGACCAAGTACAGTGTTGAACCCAGCATCAGAAAGTGGTGTATCTATCGAAAGTCATAAGTAGGGGTATAAGGTATGGGATTTTCGTGGTATGATAACCATCACAAAATACCACAGTATCATATTAACCCTAGAATCCATATATAACGTCACCCCTCCTAAATGCATATGTGGGTCAAAAAAGGTGAAATCTAGATGCTAATTCTTGATAAAGGAAAATTAACACTAATGATAATTTTATTAGTAATTTAATTCTGAAGAGTTTCAGACACATTGAAAATGGAGTAGGAGTTTTGGTGACATAACAAAAAAGGCTGTATAACAGAAACATGGGCAATTTCCAAGTTTGGTGGCAAAACATGAAATGTCTCAATAACTCTACCAACACAAACACATACAAAAAAAGTGCAATGGACTAGGTAAATAAGATTTTAACTAAAAAAAACTGTGATAAACTTGAAAAATGACAACCTTATTTACTCTATTTTGTCGAATGACACTATATTTCTATATTATGTAATTACATTTGTTGTTCAGACTGGTAAGGCACACTTAAATAAAAGTTGCAGGTTCAAATACACTAAGCTTTGACCATTGTGCCCTTGCCATTAACAAGGCATCTAACCTCACGCTGCTCCATGAGGACTGTCCCTGTAATGGGTGGGTGAAATATCAAGCATTTCGGATATAAGCATCAGCTGAATAACAACTTTTGATGTGCCTACTACACATCAATATAAATGTTAACATGGTATGTAACTTAATTGCATAACAAATGAAAACTGATAAAAATCCATGGATTACAAAAATAATACCAGTGTTAAATGCATTGAACACCGGGAGTCGCATGGTGCCATATGGGGGTTGGATGTGTGAACAGCGAGCTCTGTGCACTTTGCTAGTTTAATTATTTTTGCGTCATAAACTGGAGATTCTAAACACACTGTTTCATAACTGTTCTATGAAGACAATTTGTCAAAGAATTCAAAATCCTTGGGCTCTGGAAGACACTTACATGCTCAGCTGATGCCCCAGACAAGGCCGCAGACAGGGACTCAATTTGGATGAAGTGAAGAAAATTCAGTGTCAATTGATGAATGTGTCGGCAATGCTGACGAAGGCCACTGCTGACTTGGAGGATCTTGCTGTAATATCTGGAGTCAACGGAGAAAGAATTAGCTGCTAACCAGCTAGCGAACAAGGCAGAATTACAGTGCATCTGGGAAAAGTTGGAAGACCTTGAGAATTGTAATCCATGAAACAACATCTAAATTGTTGTAATTCTGAGATTCAAAGAATCCAATAAACTCTTACATCAACGGAAGGTCGCTTTTGCACAGATGTTCCTGGCCAAATTGAGAATAGATACTAAGGATGGCTGCAAAATATTTACAATGCCTACAGCAAGCAGTGTCCTTCATAAAGCCAATGGAATGAGTAAGTCATTGTATGATACTCAAGTTGCAGCTGAATGGGCCTGACTCACTGAACATTCACTTGAATGTCTAAAGGAAACGGAGTGCCTTTTTTGTTTCTTTTTGTGCTGGTTCCAACTAGTGGCTGGATTTTGATTTGTGGAATAACACTCCTTCGGGACAGTTTGTGGATGAATCTGCACGTTCGAGTAATTGGGGCATTTGTTGCACTCGTCGAATGAGCCGGCTCACTGAACATTCTCTTGACTGCCCGAGGAAACTGAATGCTTTTTTTTTTTGCGCTGGTTCCACTCGCAGCTGGGGCTTCTTTTATGAAGGAACACACCTTCGGGACAGTTATGTGGATGAATCTACACACCCTTTGTGTTTATGCCTCCTATTGGCTTTAGTTTGTTTTATAATTCTGTTTTACAAAATTTGTATAGAAGCACCGGACTTCAGCAATCCTACAGCAAAGTTGTTGCAGGGGCTCACATAGGTGTACGTGGACTGTTTGAGTTTAGAGGGATGGATGCCAGTTGGCACTGTCGTGGGCGGGGTTAATGCGCACATTTTTCTTTTTTCTTTTTTTTGTTCTGGGGGATTTTTTTGTTGCTCTAGGAGGCTTACACACTTTTACCTCACTATGATCAAGGAGTCCATCAAAAGATTAAAGTCTCCCAATATTATATCATGAGGGTTGCCAACAGCTTGCAACATCCCTTCAAGATATATAAAAAATGCCCTGATTGTTAGGGCTTAGGTGTGTAAATATTAGCCAAAATCAACCTTTGCCCCTGAATTTCTTTTAAAACAATATTGACTCCTCCTAATTTATCTTTAATCTGTTAGAGACATTTCAATTGTAGATGCTTACTTATCATTGTAATAACTCCCCTGCTCACTTGAGCTAAAGAAAACATCTCCATCCCATATCTTCCCAATTTTTTCAGCTTCCTACAGGGAAAGATGCGCTTCATGAAGAAACACTATCATATTTCTTACATTTAAGAAAATAAATAACCTTCCTCCTTTTTATTGGGTACCCCAACCCATTCACATTTCATGTGGAGAGAGGCAATTTTATATTTTTACATATTAGAAAAAATTGATTGTATGTAGGGTGAGGAGCTCAGTCATCCGTGAGGAGCTCGGAGTAGAGCCACTGCTCCTTTGCGTCAAAAGGAGTCAGTTTAGGTGGTTTGGGCATCTGGTAAGGATGACCCCTGGGCGCCTCCCTAGGGAGGTGTTTCAGGCACGTCCAGCTGGGAGGAGGCCTCGGGGAAGATCCAGGACTAGGTGGAGAGATTACATCTCCACACTGGCCTGGGAATGCCTCGGGGTCCCACAGTCAGAGCTGGTTAATGTGGCTCGGGATAGGGAAGTTTGGGGCCCCCTGCTGGAGCTGCTGCCCCCGCGACCCGACTTCGGATAAGCGGTTGAATATGGATGGATGGATGGATGATTGTGTATCAGAAATTTAATTATAACCACCAAAAATTAGTGCAAGAATCAAACCCCGAACAAAAAAAAACAACAAAAACAGAAAAATTTGCGCATTAACCCCGTGCACGACAGTGTCAACTGGCGTCCATCCATCTAAACTGAATCAGTCCATGTACGCCTGTGAGAGCCCCCGTGAGAACTTTGCCATAGGATTGCTCATGTCTGGTGCTTCTATACATATTTTGTGAGACAGAATTATGGAACTGAAAATAATCTATAAAACAAACTCCAGCCAATAGAAGGCATAAGCACAAAGAGCATTTAGCTTCATCCATATAACTGTTCCAAAGGTGTGTGTCCACAAAACAAGCTCCAGCCATTAGCAGAACCAGCACCAAAAAAATAAAAATAAATAAACTTTAAATTTCCTGGTGCAGTCAAACAAATGTTCAATGAGACGGCTCATTTGATTGTTACATGAGTGCAACAAATGACTTAATCACTCCAATGTCCTGCAAGAAATATTCCACAAAACAAACTCCAGTGAATAGGAGGCATAAGCACAAAGAACATGCAGATTCATCCACAAACTGTCCCAAAGGAGTGCTATTCCACAAGCTCAGTTTCCTTTGGACAGTCAAGTGAATGTTGATTCAGGCCCACTCGACTGCAACGTAAGTATCACACAATGACTTATTCACTCCATTGACTTAAAGAAGGATATTGCTTGCCGTGGGCATGTAAATATTTTGCGGCCATTTTAGTATCTATTCTCAATTTGGCCAGGAACATAAGTGCAAAAGCAACCTTCCATTGATGTACGAGTTTCTTTTATTCTTTGAATCAATTATGTTTCTCTCTTGTCGAATTTGCGAGGTGTGGGAACAAAAAAATGCTGTGGTTCTTCCAAGAAAGCCTTCCTTTACACCTTGCCTCGCGTAACACAAGATCTTTATCGGATAATCTCAGAAATTTGGCCAGAATTGATCGGTGCCTGTCCTCCCTCCACTGATATCTGAGCCGCAACCCTGTGAGCTCACTCAATTTCCAGCTTGTGGCCTGTTATGTTGAGTAGACTCGGGTAGAGCCCATCTAGGAATTTCACCATACATTGGCCTTCTTCAACCTCAGGAATTCCAAAAATTAAGACGTTGTTTCACCAGTTACGATTCTCCAACGATTCTTTTCCCAGACGTGCTCCAAGTCTGCCTTGGTCGCTAGCGGGTAAGCAGCTAATTCCCTCTCCGATGTCTAGATCGATCGAATCGATCAGTTTCTCAACATCTGCCACTCTTATAACTATCTCAGAGAATTTCGTCTCCATTACATATTACAGCAAGATCCTCCAAGTCAGCAACGACCTTCATCAGCATTGCTGACACATTCATCAATTGACGCAGAATTTTCTTCAATTCACCATCCAAATTGACTCCCGTGCTTTCGGCCGGCTGCTCAGGGGCTTCAGCTTGAGCACAAAAGTGTCTTTTAATATTTCCAGAGCCCAAAGATTTTGAATTCTTTGACAAACTGTCTTCCTAGAACAGTTAAGAATCAGGGTGTATCGAATCTTACTGGTTTATGGCACAAAAAGTATTAAAACTAGCAGTGCGCATGGCACTGTTCACACATTCGAACCTCGCATGGCGCCACATGACTCCCCATCCATGATTTTTAATGGATAATTCCAAATGTTAATTCTGTAATTTTCACAGATAAAAATAGCCTGAAAAAAGTAAGGTAACCATTGAAAAGTAAGGAAAACCATTTGAAACTGCAACATGATTTTTCATTTCATTCATCTTCACATGAAATATACTTCTCTCTTACTCTGTGTGCTTGACTCCAAATGTCATCTGTGTTAAGTGTAAAGAAGATGCTGGAAAAAGGGATATTAAGTTTTGTCTGTAGCGTTCTGAATCGTGGAGTCTGAATCATGTGTGTATATACATATATTTATATAATACAGTCACATCTAGTGTGTGAGGTAAATTAATATGAATTAAAATGCCAGAGTCTCAAACTTTATTGTTTATTTTAGCTAAACTGCATGTAGTATTTTGATTGAGGGTAAATTTCCTTCGCCACTTCCTGTGAAGTGATATATCAGTGTACACTTATTCCCTATGCTGTTTGGAGTGCACTTCTATCTGAAGATATATGCTCCCTACAGATTGGAATCTCACATAACCTCGCAGGATTTTTGGACTGCCTCCAAATTTACTACACTCAAATTTAAAAGCTCCCTGCTCATGCAATTTTACAGATAACCCCCTATATTTTAAGAAATTATTGCAATGATAAATAACATTGTATATGTTTATAATTTTTGATAATAATTTTTTGGAAAATACAATACAAGTTTAAAAGCATGCCACTTTAGTTATTTGTCCTCTTCTGTATATTCTTCAGGAAAAAATATTTTTCCCCCATCACCTTTCATCATATTATATTGATCTGAAATGTAGGTGATGCTTTAATGTATTTTAGCCCATAAAGTAGTTCTGAAACAAAAATTAAAATTGTAATAGTAATTTTTTTTATGTCCTGACTATATATATTGTGATCAGTTGAATGCAACTTTGTTCAATAAAAGTACCAATTTCTTTCAATAAAAAAAAGGTGATTAGCGGGGGGACAGATGTAACACAGTGTTCCAACTGTACCTACTACATAAAAAACATGTTTTTTTTTCAAGAACCATTAAAACACAATTAAAGCAGTTCATATAACTCGTGCATTTTATTCAAAGCCACTTGAAGACGTGTTATGGCACTGTGAATGTTTAAAACATAAAAATATAAAATGCACCAGCACGTTAGTGAATGGCGCTTCTCTGTTTACACACACACACACGCACACACGTGGCTTTTTTTAGCCTTCACATAGTGTTTGAACATAAATGTGTGTTGGCAGTGTGTGTATATACAAACACCCTATAATAATAAAAATCCACCCAGTACTTTTTTTTTTTAATCCCCATTAATCATAAGTTCTGTCTCCGAACAAGCCATGAGCAGATTCTGTACAAAGTGTCGTCACTTTGTACAGGCTCCGCCCACGACTGTTAACGTACACTGCCGCACCTGTACACCAATTAATAAGTGAACATTACGCAACATGTTCAACATGTTTGTTTGTGTGTGTTGTTTAGTTATAGCACATTGCGAATGTTGTAACAGTATTTGTGTGTGTGTTTTGCTCATCCATCGTTGCAAAACTGCTGAAAAAACCAACAAATAAATACATTTATCAAATAACCATTTGGAAACTTCCTGGTTCATTCTCAAAGTTGTTACTTCTGACAGAGTCTTTCCCTCATCAGTGTCTGACTCTGGTTCAAACATGTAGGGTTGAACACCACTATTTTCGCTGTCAGTCATATTGCATATGATGTCTAGTTATCCAAAGCAGAGATGTCAAAACTCAGCCCTATTCTGTATACAGGGCAGGGAGCACCAACTCATTTGCATTTAAAGACACACAAAAACAGCTTGTTTTTATTCCCACCCAAAAATTGGCATTTTCAACATGGTATAATTATCTGTAGGGTATTTTGAGCTGAAACTTCACAGAAACATTCTGGGGACAGATAAATTACATCTTGTGAAAAGGGGCATAAAAGGTGCATTTAAGATAAATGCTTTCATTCAAAAACGCTATCGGTTAATCTGTTAACTGATTGCAGCAAAGCAGCACAACCATAAGAATAAAAAAGTATACAACATGCAATGTCCACTGTAGAGGAGGGGATTGGGGGGTTATTATAAATATTATAGGGCTGTGAATCGATTACATTTTATTAACTACTAAATTGCACATTTTCCTGTGATTAATCTTAATTAAATTATGGTACATGATACATTACAACAAATAAAGTCATCAGAAATATATTTACTTTACGCTTTGTCTCAAAAAACTTGCAAGAAATTAGTCATTTATTATAGTTATTTAAATATGTACATTAAAACAATTTTTGTTTTGTTTTTAATTAGTTAATAATATTTTTTTTTTATACAAGTATATGTATACATGGCATAAAATCAGTGGAAATGTTGTAATTACAATTTGGGTGTTTTCCATTGGGCTTTTTTTAATAATAGGATCAAGTGGGCTGAATCTTAATTGTACATTGCCAATGCATTATTAGACAATATACATACAGATATAAAACATATTGAATGCTGAAGTTTAACTTGACGTTTAAAATCTCAAAACTATTATTTTCTCTGGCTGCCGTTCAGTCTCTACAAGTATACCTGGCTACAGCTTTCTGAACGGCCAGGTCCTTCTCAGTCTATCGGGCTATATTGTTTGTTCACTACGAAACTGCTCTTTGAGACAGGCTAAATGGGTGGGAGGGATTATTTTGTTACAGACACATTGACAGGGGGGCCCCCACACATAGTTTTGCTTATGGCCCCAAAAGGCACTGGATTGCATGTAAGCACTTAAATCTGTTTGCGGAGTGTGACAGAAAGCACAAACTTAACATTAGTCTAACTCTAAATCTAATGAGGCATTACAAATCATGTAAAACTGTATTCTATCTGGTGTTTTTTTTTTTTTTTTTTTTTTCTTGAAAGGGAGTTTAGATTATCATATAAACTGGTTTTCATTTACATTCATCTCCATAAATTCCATAGGACGATGCTCAATTTTAATGTGCTTCAGGTTTACATTGTTATCTGCTTGTGCCGACACTTTGTGACTGTAGCGGCAGTCAGTAACCGCTAAGAGGCTGAGTAGAGGGAGTAAAAGATGACGCGTTTCCGCTGCGAATCCAGGTGATTTATTGTAACATTAAAATGACAGTAAAGTAAGCAAAAGCAATGAAATTAAATAAAACTAAATGAAATGAAAACGATCAACAGAAAGTGAGCGTCCCAGCTACTCACCCCCTTCCTACATGCTAACCACACGCCAACTAACAGGTAATATGCACCTGGTTCAAGTGACGTAACAAACTGAAAGTAAAAATTTAAAAGTAAAAGACATCACCCCAAACCTGGCACCTACAGTGACAGACCTTACAGATTGGGCAACTGAGAAACATTGATGGTGCATACTAGAGGGGTTTAAAGGGATAGTTCACCCAAAAATGAATATACTGTCATCATTTAATCACCCTCATGCCATCCCAGATGTGTATGACTGACTGACTTCTGCAGAACACAAAATATTTTTGAAGAGTATCTACGATCTGTTGGTCCTCACAATGCAAGGGAATGGTGGCCAGAACTTTGAATATGCAGTATAAAAGTAATCCATGAGACTCTAGGCAGTTTGATCCATATATTCAGAAGTGATATGATAGGTGTGCGTGAGAAACTGATCAACATTTAAAGTCACCATAAATTTTAAATTGACAATTCTTATTTTTGTATTAAATGTTACAGTTTTTCCTTTATTAAAGATTTATCTGTGCATGTTAGTTATTTTAAATGGTTTACCCTCTTAATCTTTAATTAAAAATACAACTTACATTTGACCAACCCTGACCAGTAGGTGGCAATATGCACGAAAAATGCGACTCTAATATTGATTTGTTTCTCACCCACACTTATATCTCTTCTGAAGATATGTATTTAACCACTGCAATTAACCATTACTATTATTCTGATTTGTTATTTTTGGAGATTCAGATAAAACATTTTTTATTGATTCTAATTTATGATATGGAACAAAGCTTAATATATGTACAGAATCAACCATTATCCCCCTTTAAGCCCCATTAATTCCCCACGCCCACCTCCACCTCCCAATCCCCAACCCCATCCCAACAGATATGCTTGTGTTCAAAGCCTGAGTTACTCACATATAAACACAAACAAATCTAATTAAAATAAAAAAATAACAAATAGAGAAAATTAGAAAAGAAAAATTCCACAAAGGATACAAGTTACAATTTTGACCATAATCTTGTTTCTCTCCACATGGTCCTGAATGAGTGCCTTCCAGAAAGGTCAAGTACTTGTCCCAATTCTTACCATACACATCTAATCTGCCATGCTGTTTGTATGACATCTTTTCAAATGCCACCACCCTGCCCAATTCATTGAACCATTCTTGAAATGAGGGGGTGCCTTTTGACTTACCCAGCTTTTTTTTTTTTTTTTTAGATAATTTCACCTACTTTAATAACTGCCCCATCACCCAATATACATAGTCTTGGGCAGAATGAAATAAAGTCTCACAGATAAAATTCTGGACTCTTAGCCAGAATTCTTGGAGGTTAGTGCAGAACCACAGAGCATGGGCTATGACTCCATCCTCCAACTGACACTGTCTTTTAAACCAAGCCAAAACAATCTAGAGGGAGTCCAGTAGAAATTGAGCAAAATCTTAAACTGAATAAGGTGTACCCTTGCATCCCTTGACATAGTTTTAACATTTTTGTAAATTGTTTCCCACTCCCCATCCTCTAATGCCAAATTCAAATCTCTTTCCCATAACCTCTTAAGAGTTGTTAAGGCTCCTTCACCAGAATCAACAAGGAATAATACACTGATGCTTCATGCCCCTTTCTAAAGGCTTTGAGCACCATATAAAGAGAGTCTACAGCCTTGGGGGGCTGTGTACTACCACCATAAATAATACAAAATGACGCAACTGTAAATACCTGAAAAATTGAGACCTATAAATCCCAGATTGCTGTTATATTTTCAAATTATATCAAAGCTCCGTTTTCATGAAGGTCACCAAGTGTAGCCACACCCCTCTCCCATCCATTCTTTCCAGCAACAGGGGGACTTAATTTGTACATAATACATAATACATAATTTGGTGTTCAGCCATATACTTAAGGAAACATTTTGGCAAGGATCAAAATTGAACATAAGGGAAACCTTTGTCCATACTGAGTGTAAGTGAGAAAAAATGGGATGCATTTTCACTTCTCTAGGCAATTTAGTAGAAAAGCTTTGCAATGGTGAGACTGGTGGAAGGACCGCTTGTTCAATGTTGTACCAGGGAGGGGCGTTCTTTCTAGCAGAATTACCAATGGGCCAAGTGTCTAAGATTAAAAGCATAGTAATAAAACAAATTTTGGGGAGTCCCAAACCTCCTTTTGTTAATTTGTCTATGTAACTTACTGAAATGTAACTGAGGCACTTTACCATTCCAAATAAAAGACTTTGATATTCTATCAAATTGTTTCAAATGAGAAAGAGGAATTTCCTGAGGGAGAGACTGCAGTAGAAAATTGGATTTGGGGATATAATTAATTTTTATAACAATGACCTTCCCAGCGATAGACAAATGTAGGTGAAGCCCACCTATCAACATCACATAAGAACCTTTTCATTAGTGGGTCAAAATTAACTCTAAATCTCTCAAATTTGCTGGGGAAAAAAATGCCTGAATACCTAAAGCATTGCTTGGACCATTGAAAGGTACCAGGTTGGAAATCTGTGTTAGGGCAATATGCTGTCAGAGCAAGATGCTCAAGATGGCGCCGAGTATGGCTGCTGCGTCGCGGGCTCCGTCAAAACATTGCAGTTTTTTTGTTTGTTTTGTTTACAGTTTTGTGTTTTTTTGTCTTGGATGTTGTCTGCCTTATTGTGTATGACAGACAAATGCTTTTGGACATTGGTTCGGCAATCACACACCGAAAACCGGACTTCAAATTCCTCAATGCCGACCCGCGGTTTACAAACACGCCAGCGGAGCCCTTTGTCTGGGCTGCCCGGCCGCGGAAACGCAGAAGGAAAAGGGGAAAAAGAGCCGGCGTTCTCATCAGAGTAAGACGTTGCGCAAATCGTCCCCCACTACCCAGTATTCTACTTGCAAATGTTCAGTATCTGGACAACAAGCTCTGCAAGTTGAGAGATTGCTGTGTTATCTGTCTTACGGAACCTGGACGTCTGCGGAGATTCCAGACTCGGCCATCAAACCCACGGGGTTCTCCGTGCACCGAGCGGACAGAGCGAAAGACCTCTCAGGTAAAAGCAGAGGTGGTGGTGTATGTTTTATGATCAACAAATCATGGTGTGATCAGAGGAACGTACATTTTATCAAGTCTTTCTGCTCTCCTGATCTGGAATATCTCATGCTTCTGTGTCGACCATTCTGGCTACCGAGGGAATTCATAGCGGTCATTATCACAGCTGTGTACATTCCCCCACAAGCCGACACAGACAGGGCACTCAGGGAACTGTATGGGAGCATAAGTGAGCAGCAAACCGCGCACCCTGAGGTTCATTGTTGCCGGGGACTTCAACAAAGCCAATTTTAAAACAATAGCACCAAAATACCACCAACACATCAGCTTCAACACACAAGGGGACCGGGTTTTGGATCATTGCTATTCTCCTTTCCAGGATGGCTAAAAATCCCTCCCCCGCCCACCATTTGGCAAATCTGACCACTCTTCCGTTTTGCTTCTGCCCACTTACAGGCAGAAACTGAAACGGGAAGCACCCACCCTCAGAACGATCCAGTGCTGGTCGGACCAATCAGACTCTCTGCTACAGGACTGTTTTGATCACACGGACTGGGAGATGTTCCGGTCCGCCTCCGATGACGACATCGAGGTTTACGCTGATAGCGTAACGTGTTTCATCAGGAAGTGCGTAGAGGACGTGGTTCCGACAAAAACGATACGGAGCTACCCCAACCAGAAACCATGGGTTAACGGCGACGTTTGCGCGGCACTTACTGCGCGGACCTCCGCTTTTAATTCCGGGAACGTGGAGGAGCGTAAACAAGCCAGTTATGCCCTCCGTAACTATCAGTGCAGCCAAACGCCAGTACAGGCACAAAATTGAAGGACAGTTCAACACCACTGACTCTAGAAGTATGTGGCAGGGAATTAACACCATCACGGTCTACAAACGGAATAAAAACTCTGAATTGAACACCGCTGCCTCTCTCCCGGACGAGCTTAATACATTTTATGCTCGTTTCGAGGACGACAACACCGCCCTCGCGGAGAGTGTACTCGCGGCCGACACTACAGAGGATGGTTCACTCTCCGTCTCTGTTGCGGATGTAACCCGATCCTTTCGACGGGTGAACATCCGTAAAGCCGCGGGTCCAGACGGCATTCCGGGCCATGTCATCAGTGCGCGAACCAACTGGCTGGTGTTTTTACGGACATTTTCAACCTGTCCCTGTCTGTAGTCCCCACATGCTTCAAAACATCAACCATTGTGCCTGTATCGAAGCAATCAAAAATCACTTGCTTAAATGACTGGCGTCCTGTTGCTCTGACCCCCATCATCAGCAAATGCTTTGAGAGGTTGATCAGAGATTTGCTCTGTTCTGCCCACCTCTTTGGACCCATTACAGTTTGCCTACCACAACAACCGCTCCACTGATGATGCCATTGCATCTACAATACACACTGCTCTCTCCCATCTGGAAAAAAGGAACACATATGTGAGAATGCTGTTTGTAGACTACAGCTCAGCATTTAACACCATAGTGCCCTCCAAGCTTGATGAGAAACTCCGGGCTCTGGGCTTAAACAGCTCGCTGTGCAGCTGGATCCTGGACTTCCTGTCAGGCAGACGTCAGGTGGTTAGAATGGGCAGCAACATCTCCTCATCACTGACCGTCAACACTGGAGCCCCGCAGGGCTATGTTCTCAGCCCACTCCTGTATTCCCTTTACACACATGACTGTGTGGCGACACATAGCTCCAATGCCATCATTAAGTTTGCTGACGATACAACGGTGGTAGGTCTGATCACTGGCAATGATGAAACAGCCTACAGAGAGGAGGTGCACACTGTGACACTCTGGTGTCAGGAGCACAACCTCTCCCTCAACGTCAGTAAAACCAAGGAGCTTGTAGTGGACTTCAGGCAGAAAGACAGTGAACACAGCCCCATCACCATTAATCGAGCACCGGTGGGGAGAGTCAGCAGCTTCAAATTCCTCTGTCCACATTACTGAGGAACTCACATGGTCCGTCCACACTGAGGCCGTTGTGAAGAAGGCTCACCAGCGCCTCTTCTTCCTGAGACGGCTGAGGAAGTTCGGAATGAACCACCACATCCTCACACGGTTCTACACCAGCACTGTAGAGAGCATTCTGACTGGCTGCATCACCGCCTGGTACGGCAATAGGACCACCCACAACCGCAAAGAACTGCAAAGTGTGGTGCGAACTGCCAAGAAACATCATCGGAGGTGAGCTTCCCTCCCTCCAGGACATATATAACAGGCAGTGTGTGAAAAAAGCTTGGAGGATCATCATGAAGGCAGTTTCACAGCATCAGGACCCGCACCAGCCGACTACATGACAGCTTCTTCCCCCAAGCAATAAGACTTTTGAACACATGATCTCTCACGATCAACAATCAGCACTGCACTTTATTAATCTTCATCTTATCTCACACTGGACTGTCAAATATATTCTCCCCAATTCAACTAGTGTATATATATTTTTATATACCCTTATCTAGTATATGTGTATTCTATATTGTGTGTATTGTTTACTGTACATTGTATATTAGTACTATGTTGTGTAATTATGTGTAAATTTGATATGTAAATTGTTTTGTAATTATGTGTACATTTTGTTATGTAAATTGTGTTGTGTAAATATGTTGTTTATTGTAAATTGGTATATGTCTCATCACTGTCATGACTGC
>JAVLUX010000008.1:46315252-46337752 GCA_032164185.1 Moxostoma hubbsi
GTGTTGATCAAATTCTGAATGAGCCCATCCAAGAACTTGACCATATCTTGACTTGTCATTATCCTAAATTTTATCCCACACCTGGTCCATATCAGCTTTGTTGGCAGGCGGGTTAGCCTGCAGCTGTTCCTTGGCTGCCTCCAGCTGAGAAACTCGACTTTCTTTTCAATCTTGTCTATTCTTATGATCAAGATGGAAAGTTTAGTCCACAGATGTGGTCGCTTGACATATTTCCACGAGGCCCTCCATGTTGGTCGAAATTTTCATTATTGCTACATAAATGTTCGCAATATCTTGACCTACATCATGAGGCTTGCTGTCACTTTCAACCAGGCCCCTGCCATCTTGGTCTTGAGAGGCATGTGTGGACATATATGCCTTTTAATGTCCCCACAGGCTGGCAATTTCACATTTTTCGACATCCTCAAGTCAAGTGGTTTTTATTGTTGTTCAACCATATACAGTTAGTACAGTACACAGTGAAACGAGACAACGTTCCTCCAGGACCATGGTGCTACATAAAACAACATAGGACAAACACCGAACCACATGAGACTACACAGACTACATAACATACCTATATAAAGTGACAATAAATTACTAAAAATTAACAGGACAATAGGCACAGTGAGAGACAGTGCAGCGCCGACCAGTACACGGTAGTGCAAAAATGACAGTTTCTAAAAATGCCAAATGTAAACATAACATACTATGAGATATTGATCTATGCACATTATATTGATCTATATAGCAGTTATTGAGGTAGCAGCCAGGTATAAATTGACAATAATTAAAGTGCAACTCAGGACGTGTGCGTGCGCGCGTGTGTGTGTGTGTCAGTCCAGTCTCTGAGTACTGAGGAGTCTGATGCTTGAGGGAAGAAGCTGTTACACAGTCTGGCCGTGTCACTGTCCTCTGCAGGGCTTTGCGGTCCGAAACGGTGCAAGTCCCATACCAGGCAGTGATGCAGCTGCTCAGGATGCTCTCAATAGTCCCTCTATAGAATGTAGTGAGGATGGGGGGTGGGAGATGTGCTTTCCTCAGCCTTCAAAGAAAGTAGAGACGCTGCTGTGCTTTCTTGGTAATAGAGCTGGTGTTGAGGGACCAGGTGAGGTTCTCCACCAGGGGAACATCAAGGAATTTGGTGCTCTTGACGATCTCCACAGAGGAGCCGTCGATGTACAGCGGAGAGCGGTCACTCTGTGCTCTCCTAAAGTCATCAACCATCTCTCTTGTTTTGTCCACATTCAGAGACAGGTTGTTGGCTCTACACGAGTCCGTTAGCCGCTGCACCTCCTCTGTATGCCGACTCGTCATTCTTGCTGATGAGACCCACCATGTTTGTGTTATCTGCGAACTTAATGATGTGGTTCGAGCTGTCCATTGCTGCACAGTCGTGAGTCAGCAGAGTGAACAGCAGTGGACTGAGCACACAGCCCTGGGGGGCCCCAGTGCTCAGTGTGGTGGTGGTGGAGATGCTGTTACCGATCCGGACTGACTGAGGTCTCCCAGTCAGGAAGTCCAGGATCCATTTTCCTATGGAGGTGTCCAGGCCCAGCAGGTTCAGCTTTCCAATCAGGTGCTGAGGAAGTATTGTGTTGAATGCTGAGCTGAAGTCTATGAACAGCATTCGAACATATGAGTCCTTTTTATCTAGGTGGGTGAGGGCCAGATGGAGGGTTAATGAGGCACATTAAGACCCAGCTGCCCCCCTCACTAGACCCACTGCAGTTCGCATATCATCCAAACCGCTCAACAGACGACACCAGCGATGGCGCTGTCTGTTGAAAGGTTTGAACAATACGCAAACTGCAGTGGGTCTAGTGAGGGGGGCAGCTGGGTCTTAATGTGCCTCATGACGAGCCTCTCGAAGCACTTCATGATGATTGCGACAGAACGGTAGTCATTGAGGCAGGACACTGAAGAGTTCTTTGGCATGGGGACGATGTTGGTGGCCTTGAAGCACGTTGGAACGACGGCGCTGCTCAGAGAGTTGTTGAAGATGTCAGTAAGAACATCTGCCAGCTGGTCTGCACATCCTCTGAGCACTCTGTCAGGAAGGTTGTCTGGTCCAGCAGCCTTCCGTGGGTTGACTCTATGTAGAGTTTTCCTCACATCAGCCTGGTCGTTGGGAGGAGGGGTAGTCTTCCTCGCCACCACGTCGTTCTGTGCTTCAAACCTAGCGTACAAGTCGTTCAGCGCATCTGGAAGGGAGGCACTTTGTCACCGGCAGCTGATGTTGTCCTGTGGTTGGTGATGGCCTTGATGACCTGCCACATGTGCCGCGTGTCACCGCTGTCCTGTCCTGTCTTTGGATGACTGACAAGCATAAAAGCGCTCCCTGGCTCATACACAAGCATGCACAGGCGAGTGAGAGAAGCTGTATATATCACATAGATAAGATGGATAAAATATTTATTAAATGAATAGTGTTCATCCAATCGTGGAAATCCTGGAAAAATCATGTTTTTAAAAATAAATATTTTATTGTTTTCCAGGCCTGGAAAAACAAGTAAACACAAAATGTTTAGGAAAAGTCATTGAGCTTTCTAACAAACTTATTTTCTGCAGTACGAGTTTGTACAGAATTGTATTATTAGTGTCTAAGTAAAAGAATAAGTAAGTTTCATGTTATTCACATTATTGTTTGAATCTATTAATGCTATGAATTATTGGATATAATAACTGACCATGTTAATTAAGCAGTATGGTGACATTTGAGCATGCTGTTGTATACATAGTGTTAATTGTCCACATCTCAATGAGGAATCATTAAAAATTTTGATATCACCTACATTATATATTTTCCACATACAATATATCTTTAATAGAAAACATAACAGAAGATTAACATTGATGTCCCTTGATCTTTCCCACGGCTGATTCTGTCAAGTGTAGCATCTGTGTAATACAAAAGTCGTGTAAACAGGGCTGTAGGAAATCCATTACACATTTATATATACAGCATATATATAATTGACTCAATTTCTGTCATTTTTACAGATAAGTCTGGCTTTGCAAAACTGTCATTCATTAAATATTGCACATCGAGATTTGAAACCAGAAAATCTACTCTTCAAGGATAATTCACTGGTGAGATTTGAAACCCAAAAATTTCAGGTTCTTTTAAAATTACAGTGTTCCGACAGTGGGAATTCATTGGTTAAAAGTTTGATCTTTCTGAATTAAGCAAATGTTATTTTAATAATCTAAAGGCAATTTTTCATTATTATTGTACTACAGCTTGTTTCTTGTGTATCTAATTGCCCCATCAGGATGCCCCTGTAAAACTTTGTGATTTTGGATTTGCCAAAATTGACCAAGGTGATTTAATGACGCCACAGTTCACACCTTACTATGTAGCACCCCAGGTAAGACCTCATTGACTTTCTAAAGTGCTCTACATGTTCCTTGATCTTTTGAAATGAAAGTGAAGTAATACACTTACACAAGTAAACATACACTTTCAGAACTCAAAACTTTCTCCCTTGTCTAAAAAGATATTAGTTAATTAAATCTAAAGTGGAAAACGGTAATATAAATATTAACAGGTGTGTGCCTTAATTTACACATCAACACCATGTATTTAAATGTCTTAAAGGTGTGGAAAGCTAAAAAAAAAACAGCCTGTTTAATCAAGGAGAGAGAAGTAAATTGTCATAACTAAAAGATTTTTATTTTGTTATTTTGTGTAAGAAACTTTGATAAACATGATAAATGGACTTCAGGGGAAAATGATTAACAGATTACCAGAGGAAAAACACTTATGTTTTAAAATTTTGGACACACTTCACTGAATTTATATTTTATTACGATCTTAAAAACATTTTAATCTTGTGACTTATGCATTTATTTTTTATATCTTTAAACAAACTATGCTGATGTATGATTTCTTTTTAAAAGTCAAATTTAAATAAAAAATGTTCGTTGTTTTTTGTTTTATTGAATGAGTTGGAATGCATAGTAAATGAATGCCACCCAACAAGTGCCTATCATACATGGGAACAATACCTCCGTGAAGTTGGCACCCCATAAAACGAAATAATCTCCAAAACTATGCCATTGGTTTGTGCTGCGTTTGTGCTGATTTGTGCCGCAAAAACGAACGTTTGTGCTGGTTTGGTGTTTGAGATATTGAACATTATTTTTTTGGTTGTGTTACGTCACTCTCCACCCCATGTCGTTCAAATCGCTCCAAACCGGTTTCATTCGTTTGTGCTCGGTTTGTGCTGGTTTGTGCAGTTAAAACAAACATTGTATCTATTTTCCTTTCGCATATATAGCACATTTAATTCGGGAGCTGTGACGTCACTCTCCACCCCATGTCGTTCAAATCGCTCCAAACCGGTTTCATTCGTTTGTGCTCGGTTTGTGCTGGTTTGTGCCGTTAAAACAAACATTGTATCTATTTTCCTTTCGCAGATATAGCACATTTAATTCGGGAGCTGTGACGTCACTCTCCACCCCATGTCGTTCAAATCGCTCCAAACCGGTTTCATTCGTTTGTGCTCGGTTTGTGCTGGTTTGTGCCGTTAAAACGAACATTGTATCTATTTTCCTTTCGCAGATATAGCACATTTAATTCGGGAGCTGTGACGTCACTCTCCACCCCATGTCGTTCAAATCGCTCCAAACCGGTTTCATTCGTTTGTGCTCGGTTTGTGCTGGTTTGTGCCGTTAAAACAAACATTGTATCTATTTTCCTTTCGCAGATATAGCACATTTAATTCTGGAGCTGTGACGTCACTCTCCACAACATGCCGTCCAAATCGCCCCAAAACGGTGCCTTTTGTTTGTGCTCGGTTTGTGCTGGTTTGTGCCGTAGAAAGAACCATCATAAATTATTCCATTCTTCAGACATAACAAAATCTTTGGAGGAGTAGTGACGTCACGCAAGCAAGCCGAGCTCTCCATCCATCTCGTCTACAAACCTGTCTGGTGCGTTTGTGCTCGCACAGGGCCGCTGCTGTCTTTGTCTTTTCTTCTTTAGATAGCCTACTGAAATGTTTTAGTTTAGATTTGTGCTAGATATTGACATTTGGTCTTTATAAAATCACCAATGCACTATGATATGTAGGCCTAATGTACTGTCAATACTCTGACTCAAGGCTACGTGTGACTGATGCTTTAATTTTGTCCAATAAAAAAAAAAAAAAAAATTGTGTACTGTCTTAAGTTTTCGAAAAACTTCAGCTTCAGTTTACAGACATTTAAAGTCTTTCTGCCCCCTTAAAGACATTTGTTTACCCTAAGCACTGCATAGTGGGAAAACTAAACAGGAAAAGGTATCTGGCTGTGAAAAAGGTAAGCATGTGCTCTGAGATAATACTAAAAAAAAAGTACTAAAATCATGTGTGCAGGTCAATACAATTCACAGGATAATTTGAACAAATAAGAAATTGACAGAGCGTGAAGTTGCCCCCCCACCCAACGCAAAACGTCGGCAAAATAGTCTCAATCGTTTGTGCTGGTTTGTGCTGTAAAAAGTTTCGTTTGTGCTGCTTCGGTTTTTTTAGATATTAAAAGAATATTTATAGGTCAATCTGAGGTCAGTCAGCCCCCACATGCTCCAAATTCACCCAAAATAGTCTCGTTTGTTTGTGCTTCGTTTGTGCTGGTTTGTGCCGGTAAAAGTTTCGTTTGTGTCATATAGGCCTATATGACAACCTGTGAAGTGGAGTGACACAGTAATTCAACAGTAATTCACACAGTAATTCAATTTCAAAAGTAAAATCATTTTGGCTACTTAATTCATTGAGTCACAACTTTACACACACACACACACACACACACATATATAAATATAAGTAGTCAAAAGTTTGAAAACATTCAGATTTTTTTATGTTTCTGAAAGAAGTCTCTTCTGCTCACCAAGGCTGCATTTATTTGATTTAAAATTCAGTAAAACACTAATAGTGTGAAATATGATTCCAATGTAAAACAGTTGTTTTCTATCTGAATATTTTGCAAACTTTAATTTATTCCTGTGATCAAAGCGGAATTTTCAGCATCATTACTTCAGTCTTCAGTGTCTCATGATCCTTCAGAAATCATAATAATATCAAGAAAAAATAATTATTATTATTATCAGTTGAAAACAGTTGTGCTATATATATAAAATACTTTTATTCAGCAAGGACAAATTAATTTGATCAAGAGAATGTAAAAGACATTTATATGGTTAAATATTTCTATTTCAAATAAATGCTGTTCTTTTTACCTTTCTATTCATCATAGTTTCTACAAAAATATTAAGCATGCAAAAATTGTTTTAAACATTGATTAAAAAAAAATAAGAACCATTCTTAATAATTGAGCACCAATAATAATGATAATAGCTCAAAATCAACATTTTTCTATGATTTCAATGTAACATTGAAGTTTGGATGTTTTTTTTTTTTTATTATGCCAATTATATTGTATCCAACACATATAAACCTGAGCATATATAGACTACAAATAGGAAAGACAAAACAAAAACGAAATTATAAACAAACAAACAAACAAACCATTGAAGACTGGAGTAATGATGCTGAAAATTCAGCTTTGACATCACAGAAATAAAATTACACTTTAAATTACATTAAAACAGAAAACAGCTATTTGAATGTGTATTGTTTCACAATATTACTGTTTTTATTTATTTTTTTATCAAATAAATACAGCCTTGATGAGATTACGAGACTTCTTTCAAAAACATTTAAAAATCTTAATGTTTCCAAACTGTTGACCTGTACTGCACACACGCACAGCCAATGTGTGTATAAACACAGAGCTACAGCGAACAGATTAAGGTGCCTATATTTATGACAATGTTAATATTACTATTGTTATTCACATAACTACATAGAGAAACAAGTTAAAACACTTACCTTGGAGTTTGTGTTACATTCCACTCATCCTGTGATCCGCTGTGTCCCGTTACAAGTTGAAAACGAACAGTGGATCGGTACAGTTAAGTGAATTCAACTATTTATGTGATTTGGTTTGCCATTTGGATCTTACCTTCTTTCTTGAACTGTGTTGTTAAAAAAAGACATTCGCAAAACGAAACTTTTACCGGCACAAACGAAGCACAAACGATCGAGACTATTTGGGGTGAATTTGGAGCATGTGTGGGGGGTTGGTGACGTCATCGCCAATAATTCAATGTCTAATATTTAAAAATCCGAAGCAGCACAAACGAAACTTTTACCGGCACAAACCAGCACAAACGAAGCACAAACAAACGAGACTATTTTGGGTGAATTTGGAGCATGTGGGGGGCTGACTGACCTCAGATTGACCTATAAATATTCTTTTAATATCTAAAAAAACCGAAGCAGCACAAACGAAACTTTTTACAGCACAAACCAGCACAAACGATTGAGACTATTTTGCCGACGTTTTGCGTTGGGTGGGGGGGCAACTTCACGCTCTGTCAATTTCTTATTTGTTCAAATTATCCTGTGAATTGTATTGACCTGCACACATGATTTTAGTACTTTTTTTTTAGTATTTTATCTCAGAGCACATGCTTACCTTTTTCACAGCCAGATACCTTTTCCTGTTTAGTTTTCCCACTATGCAGTGCTTAGGGTAAACAAATGTCTTTAAGGGGGCAGAAAGACTTTAAATGTCTGTAAACTGAAGCTGAAGTTTTTCGAAAACTTAAGACAGTACACAATTTTTTTTTTTTTTTATTGGACAAAATTAAAGCATCAGTCACACGTAGCCTTGAGCCAGAGTATTGACAGTACATTAGGCCTACATATCATAGTGCATTGGTGATTTTATAAAGACCAAATGTCAATATCTAGCACAAATCTAAACTAAAACATTTCAGTAGGCTATCTAAAGAAGAAAAGACAAAGACAGCAGCGGCCCTGTGCGAGCACAAACGCACCAGACAGGTTTGTAGACGAGATGGATGGAGAGCTCGGCTTGCTTGCGTGACGTCACTACTCCTCCAAAGATTTTGTTATGTCTGAAGAACGGAATAATTTATGATGGTTCTTTCTACGGCACAAACCAGCACAAACCGAGCACAAACAAAAGGCACCGTTTTGGGGCGATTTGGACGGCATGTTGTGGAGAGTGACGTCACAGCTCCAGAATTAAATGTGCTATATCTGCGAAAGGAAAATAGATACAATGTTTGTTTTAACGGCACAAACCAGCACAAACCGAGCACAAACGAATGAAACCGGTTTGGAGCGATTTGAACGACATGGGGTGGAGAGTGACGTCACAGCTCCCGAATTAAATGTGCTATATCTGCGAAAGGAAAATAGATACAATGTTCGTTTTAACGGCACAAACCAGCACAAACCGAGCACAAACGAATGAAACCGGTTTGGAGCGATTTGAACGACATGGGGTGGAGAGTGACCGTCACAGCTCCCGAATTAAATGTGCTATATCTGCGAAAGGAAAATAGATACAATGTTTGTTTTAACGGCACAAACCAGCACAAACCGAGCACAAACGAATGAAACCGGTTTGGAGCGATTTGAACGACATGGGGTGGAGAGTGACGTCACAGCTCCCGAATTAAATTTGCTATATCTGCGAAAGGAAAATAGATACAATGTTCGTTTTAACGGCACAAACCAGCACAAACCGAGCACAAACGAATGAAACCGGTTTGGAGCGATTTGAACGACATGGGGTGGAGAGTGACGTCACAGCTCCCGAATTAAATGTGCTATATATGCGAAAGGAAAATAGATACAATGTTTGTTTTAACGGCACAAACCAGCACAAACCGAGCACAAACGAATGAAACCGGTTTGGAGCGATTTGAACGACATGGGGTGGAGAGTGACGTAACACAACCAAAAAAATAATGTTCAATATCTCAAACACCAAACCAGCACAAACGTTCGTTTTTGCGGCACAAATCAGCACAAACGCAGCACAAACCAATGGCATAGTTTTGGAGATTATTTCGTTTTATGGGGTGCCAACTTCACGGAGGTGGGAACAATGTATGATAAAACTCTTTCTTCATAAAACTCTTTAAAAGCATCCCAGGAATCACCTCATGAATTTGATTGAGGGAATGTCCACTTGCCCAGACTGTGCAGAGCTGTAATCTAGGCAGGGGCATAGGAAAGTTCTGTCCTAACTAGACACGACACGTTAAGATTCCAACAACAAGCAATCTCTTTGTCCACACGAGGCGTGATGCGACACTGCAATATTAATACACTAAAATGAGGATAAATGAAAATAAAATGTAGAAAACAGAGCAATTACAGTCGGAACAGTCTGTTTGTTGAATGCAACTAATTTTCACACATAAGCTCCGTAACACTTTCTACGGCAAGCCCAGAGGGGCTAAATACACTGGGGAAAGTTACGTTATGAATCGCATACTTGTTCAGTCTGTTATGATTGTTTATGCTCACATGGTAATCCTGTTGTTATTTTGCCAATCACCACGTGACAGGCAAGTGGAATGTCAGAATGAGCCGGTATGTCTCCCCCTTGTCATTCTGAACCGGTGTGTGTGTGTGTGTGTGTGTGTGTGTGTGTGTGTGTGTGTGTGTGACAGAACTCCGGCTGAAGAGAGCGAGACCTCAAGCATAACATTCAGTAGGTGTGTGACACCCTCGCTCAAAATCAAGTTTTTGTGAACCTGCTAGTGAGAATGCCAGCTTTAATATACTATAATAAGAATAATTTTAGACCCATTTGTTGACTGTGCTGCCTGTCGTGACTTTTAAAAAATAGAAAGCCCTGTCGCTTGTCGTGCTTCACAGCTGGTTAGAACAAAAACTCTGATTAACATGGAAAAGATAAATTTTATCACATGTTGCGGCATAGTGTCGTGTTTGGTTAGGACATGGTGTCGGCCTCTCTTCACAATATGAGTCAAGTTATAATTATTTGTATAGTGCTTTTCACAACACACATCGTTTCAAAGCAGCTTAACAGGAAATCATGCATTAACAATTTTGACAGTTTAAAATTATTTTTTTAGAATATGATTTGTTTTTAAGAGTATGTGAAAGAAAGCATATCAAGTGAACTTTTAATTATAATAATAAAATGTAGAAACTGTGTATGAATGAAAATTTTCATATTAAACAAAAGAATTATCATATAATTTAATGACTCAAACATTTCAAACATTGGTCCAGTCAGCCACAAACCAAAGAATCAAAGCGCAAAAAACATAAATAAGTGTTCAGGTGTTCATCAATAAGTGTTTTTTTTTTTTCCAATAGATATGCCACACATCACCATTACCATTACCTAAGTTCAATATATTAGCTAAACAAAAAATATTGAAAAGTCCAAGAACAATGTTATTGTTTAGATGTATACTATGGCATTAGATAATTGTTGTCACACATATGACTATGAAAGAAATCCCAGATGTTTGTGCTCTTTCCGTTTTTTGGCTGGTGGTTGTACATTAGATATTATTGGTCATTCAGTGTTTCAGTGAAAAAGTTTTCATCTGTTTAACAGTTTTAACTTCAAATATGACTTCTCTGTTTGCTTACATCTTGTCACAGATAGTTAATTAGCTATCTCTAAGTTATAGTTATAATAGTTCCTAAGCCTCTGTTTGAACTTTTAACTGGTAGTGTATGATATGACCAGTTTGGGGAGGATTTTCAAAGTGCTATATTGAAACATAAAAAATAATTTGTCTATAAAGTAAAGAACTTTTCAGATGGACTTAAGATCTTGTTCAGGTGACGAATAGCAGGTCATGATGACAAACTTTATCTTTATCTTTTAACTTTTTTTTTTTTTTTTTTTTTTTTTTTTTTTTTTTTTTAATTATTGAGACTTTATGAAATGTAAACTCATCTTCTTTAATAGGTGCTAAAGGCCCAAAGACGGCACCAGAAGGAAAAGTCTGGAATTATACCTACCTCACCCACCCCTTACACATACAACAAGGTATTCCTTATGTTGCTGAAGTTATGATAATTTTTTTTTTTAAATCAGCAAGTCTGTGAATGCATACAATGACAATAAATATAAAATAAATAATTACATAAGGAGCCTGTTTTTTTTTTTTTTTTTTTTTTTAATTCTCTTATTTTTGAACACTGTTAATGAAGTGAGCTAAAGAAAGCATTTGTGCAGAGTAAGCATATCAGTAAGTAAAGTTGATCAAAATCTTTAAGAAGAAACATTTAGTTATATATGCCGTGTTTAAACGCTATCAGCATGCATCAAGTGAGGATATGGATGCACGTGGACAATAAATTAGAACCAGAAGTTTTTTACTTAAATGTTGGAAGGGGGCGCATTTGATGATGTAATTCAATACTATATGAGAAATGTAAACGAACAATCATAGTTCATTTTGTTGTTAAGTGCCATTGTATTACTACAACAATAGATACCGTCTCAACAAACTGCAACAGCTGCAACAAACAGGGCGGAGCTCATGACGTTTAAAGTGCTCACGTGTTTCATTCTCTCCCTCCTTAATAGTTCCCTGTAACTTTTACCTGTCTTGTCTAATAATATAAAGGCAAATATCATTAAAAATTCTTTCATATACCGTCTGCAAATAACCAGATACCATGTTTTATAACCTGGATCAAAACTCCTCTTTGACTCACAAATGTTGCATTAGGGTCAACTCTGTCTGTCCCAAGGAATCTATAGCGATCAGTCTCTTTATATTAGACCATACTATTCAGAAGTTATAAGCAAAACAAACTAAAATGTTTTTTTTTTATATATATCCTGTGCAGACAATGTGACAAAACTTTGCAGGTACCCTCAGGTTATGCTTGTGAAGTTTCAGGTCAATACGCTGAAGCGTTGCGAAGATGCAGCCTCACGTCCATTTTGGCGTGCTCTGCATAAAATTAGTTGATGCGGTATATGAAAATGGTTTGATCTATAATCATGAATTCCATAACTTTTGTCAAGAGTGTCTCTAGATGATATGTGCAAACTTTCAAGCAAATCAGAGATACACTGTAGGAGTTCAAAAAAAGGTGTTTGTTTTTTTCTAAAAAAATTCTAAATGGTGGAAAATGTACCAGAGCGTTGCTTTGAAACAATGTGATCTATTTTTTTTTTTTTAGAACTTACAGTTCAAAAGTTATAGGCCATATAACAATTGGTGCCATCAGAGAGTTTAGGTTAAGTGACCCCAAATTTGGGTCATTTATATTTGAGTGTCCTCTATCAGTGTGCCAAATCATAGGCAATAGTCATACCAATTCAAACTGAGGAGGTACGTGCCCCCTTTTTGAGCCAAGAGGATTTTAATATTTGTACCTTTTGATAATTAGATTAAATGATTATTGCATGTAAAAAGTATGTGTTAGGAATCTTTATTCATATGTCTAAATTTCGTCAGTCCAAATCCAAACAAGTCACATATGTTCCGCTTTACGCAACGTCCAGTGGCTATTTCAGAGATTGCGCTCACGGGGGAGATTGAGCACCAACGGCCACCAACAGTTAATCACTGCTTTTATATATTCTAATATAGATTGTGTTTGTTTTTGTTTGATTTTACTTTGTTTGATTTGACTGTTCATTTACTTTGTTGCTGAAATGCTGAAAAGGTTTTCCACGTTTTTACACTCTTTTCCTCATGATTAAAGAAAGCAGCGGCTTATCTTATCTCATTATAAAAACTTTAAGTAACAAAAGGCAGTTTTAAATGGTTCCGTATTTTCAATAGGAGAAAAGCAGTGGGCAGCTGAATTGCTCGAAGCAGCAGTGCCTTTCTCTCTGCATACAGCACACACTGTGCAAGACTTTTTTTGGGGCTGCAGGACGTCTTTGACCATCTCACTGATATAACTTTATTCAGCTGGCATCTAGCTTTTATTTGTTCATTTCCCTTAAGCACAGTCTGATCTGATTGATCGCTCCCACTGATCTATAATATATCAGTGATCGCCCTGTTTCCTGTGTAGTGCATTGTTTGGCAATCACTATAGAGAATAGTGAACGAGTGATCAATTTCACATCTTGGCTGAGTTCTATTTGTGGTTAAACTATCTTATTGAGAAATAGCTCAATCTTGAAGTAATGCAAGCCAACTTGTTTGCTTTGGAGACCAGGCTGGAGTCACTCAGCATGCCCTGGGATTCAAACTAGCGAACTCCAGGGGTGGTAGCCAGCGTCTTTATCACTGAGCTACCCTGTCCCCCCACAGAATATAATATTAACAGTAAATGCCTCATTCAGAAAAAGGCTACATGTTTTCACTCTGTTCAGCTGAAGCAGTTGTGGGCATCATTGCATTTGTGCTGGCACCTTTTGCACAACCTCTCATGCCGTGTATGCAAAATTCTTGCATTTATTGACAAATAGTTGTTAATGTAATTGTATATTACAAAGGTGATACTGTGTACAATGAGTTATACCAGGGTTGTGGTGACTGACCTTGGTGCCCCCTCAAATAAATAGGTGCAAATAGGTGCCATAATATAATTTTCAAACATATTTTTCTATGGGCTGCCGTCCCATCCAGAAAAAAGTAAAATAACAATAAGAAAAACAGATTAAATTGGTTCCTATGCACCTTTGGTGCTTGGCCCATTTTTCTGTATGTTACTTACTATATTAAATTGTGTGATATATCAGCATTATATTGGCCACACAGCTCTTTGGATATCAGCATTAGCCATTAAAAAAACTATGTGGTTCGACCACTAGTGGTTATCATTGGCGCTAACTTTAATGTGTTTTTACACTGCAATAGATTTACCTGTTCCAGTTAAAAAAAGCATTTAGTTTTCTCTGTTAGAAATATAGTGTAATGGTACAGCGTTATGTAATTATTGAATTCTATACTTGCTATGCATTCATTTTTGACTTTATTATGGTGTTTAGCTTGCTAAATGTAAGGCAATACATTATTACTCGTTTTTATTAACCTCTCCCTAGAGCTGTGACCTGTGGTCCTTGGGTGTGATCATTTATGTGATGCTATGTGGATATCCTCCATTTTACTCCAAGCACCACAGCCGTACTATCCCAAAAGACATGCGCAAAAAAATCATGACTGGCAGCTTTGACTTTCCTGAAGAGGAATGGAGTCAAATATCTGAAATGGCCAAGGACATTGTACGCAAGTGAGTGCCTTTTCATTTGGCTGTTGTATTGGCACTTAATTTCTTCTAATTTTGTGTTAATAAGGTTTGAGTGAGACAATCATATCTCAACTGTTGGAAAAGATATGATTAAGAAAGTAAGTATTGGTTAGTTGAACTTTGAGTTTAAAAACACTTAAAAAGTGATGACAACTAAATCAAATTGAGTTACTGTTGTGTCTTTAATGGTGTAGACCTCTGTCAGAAATGAAATTTTCCATTAGGAGGCAATATTTGCCCCCTGGAATTGATTTTCTGGGGCTTTTCTTACCTTTCTAAGGACAATTTCTTCTTACCTCATAAAATGACTCTGTCATCCTCAAATACTTCAATTTAATCAATAAATTCAATATGAATAATGATATAATGTGGGCTGTTACCAATAAAATTATATCAGCATCTACTAATATTTGTAGGTCTGGGAACTGGCACCAATGAGTAAAATACCTGGAGAAAGATATCCTTCTGCTTTCCTATTCAATAAAATGAGGTCTGTTTGATTAGAGCAGTTCCCCAGAAGTATGTGAGCTGGAGGCTGCCATCTTTGCTTATGGGTGTGCAGTTCCAGGATTGGGTGTCATGTGACTGATCACTCATCAATGGCAGCAAATAGGGGAAAATATAAGTTCTTTTCATGTTTTTGAGAACCATTTAAATGGGAATGTCTGTTTTGAATGACCATCACATGGTGTAGTTCCAGAATCTACCAGCAGGGACTTAAGGATACCTGCCAATCATCCAATTTCTGCCCCCAGTTGGCACTGATTTATCAATTCAATGAAATCCAATTATATTACAAATTTTATTCAACACAGTATCAGTTCATTTGGATATATTTTTTACAATGTCAAAAAGCATAATTTAATAATTACTTGATTCAGTAATTACATATTTGCCTGATCGCTACACTGTTTAATGTTTCCCTCATTCACATATTTCCAATATATTTTTGGCTATGTTAACATACAAAACTAATATAACCCGGATTGAAGCGAGTCACGCCACCACGAGGACTTAAAATGCATTGGGAATTGGTTATTCCAAATTGGCGAGGAAATTGTTTATAATTTTATATTAATACAGTAAAATAAGTATTTAACTGTAGGATTATTTAACATTTTTTATTATTATTATTATTATTAATATTGTTAATGTGAAATCTTGAAGCATTTTGTTACATTTTATTTTATTATTGCTGACCTGATACATTTTCTAAATTTATAACATATCTCTCATCTCGCACTTTGGGATTTTTACCCCGAACCCCCATTAATATGCTCCTGGGGTGGAGCAATCCTTTGTTGCTTACATCTAACAAATTCTGTTGCATTTAGGCTACTTAAAGTGAAGCCAGAGGAGAGGCTAACCATAGAGGGTGTATTAAGCCATCCCTGGCTCAACTGCACTGAGGCACTGGACAACGTTCTCCCCTCTGCTCAAATGATGATGGACAAGGTGAGCTTCAAGGAAATATAACATTTCAGAATATTGCATATTGTCCACTTTATTGGTCATTGCTTGAATAAGTCACTCCTTAGTGACTTAGTAATTGTCAGACCTTTTTATCTTGTTTTGACAATGACTGTGTAGCCATATTTAATCCAAAAGTTTCCCCCACTACTTGGTTGGCAGGTTGCCAGCTTGAACAGGGCCATGACAGTTCACTTTCGGGTGAGAACCGGTGGCAACCTGTGATAGGCGCAACATCAGGACCAATATTACAGTTCTATCAGAAGGGCAGCAGCTCCCTTTTGATTGCAATTCCTCCTCTTCTGATTGCATTTATTTGTGAAATTAAAATGACAGTAATTGTCTCAATACTCTCCCCATTTTACCAATACTTTGGAGGGAAATAAATTAGGGACATCTGGCAGGTGAAAGGTACACGTTAAACACAAATTTCTGTATGGAAACGGCTTAAGGGCAGATTTCTTTTGTGATCAACCAAAACTTAAGTGAGTGTTTTTTTTTTTTATGATTACTATTTTTATTGATTCCTACATTGAACATAGAAAATCAAAACTTAAATACACAGAATCAACATTTAACTCCCACTACCTAACAAACACCCCTGTGGTCACACAAATTAAAAAAAAAAAAAAAAATTTTTATAGTCACACACATTAACAACTACCCTCTCTCTGTTCCACCCTGAAAACCCTCCCAAGAATGCCAAATATCTGCCCCATTTCCCATCAAATAAATCCAAATTCCCCTGTCTTCTATATGACCCTTCTTCGAAAGCCGAAGGGGTCCTCCAGCTGACTTCCAGCCTCTTAAAATCACTCGTCTATCAATCATAACAATGGTTAGGACCCAATTTTTTATTCCCTATATTGTTATGTTTATTCCCTATATTGATTAATGCCCCATCGCATAAAATACAGAGTCTGGGGTAAAATGAAATATTTGTGCCAATACGTCACATATAAAACTCTGAACCTTCAATCAAAATTCTTGGATCTTGACACACCCCCAATAAACATGAATTTACATCTTTTACATCTTCTGATTGGCATCACCAGCAGGTGGGCGTGTTTTTAAGACCAAGCCTATACAATCTATAGGGGGTCCAATAGTATATATGTAAAATCTTGTATTGCATAAAGCGAAACCTTGCATCTCTAGATACAGACTTGAAATTTTTTTTGAATCCTAGCCCACACTCCTTCCTCATATATAACTCACCAGGGTTGAGCAAACAACAACAGATGAAATGAGGGACTGAGTCCATCAAAAGATTAAAGTCTCCTCCCAATATTATATCATGAGGGCCAGCAACATCCCTCCAAAACCTATAAAAAACCATCAGCATTAGGTGCGTAAATATTAGCCAAAATAAGACTGCACCTGAAGTTCTGCTAAAACAATAATGACTCTTCCTAATTTATCATTAACCTGTTTGACACATATTAATTGTAGATGTTTACTTATCAGCGTATTGACTCCACTTACTCTTATTGAGCCAGCACTAAAGAAAACATGTCCACCCCATATCCATAAATTTTTTCAGCTTCCTGTAGGGAAATATGCATTTCTTGAAGAAACACTATATCATATTTCTTTCATTATGAAAAGAAATGACCTTCCTTCTTTTTATGGGGTGCCCAACCCATTCACATTCCACTTCGAGAGAGACAATCCACTCCTATAAACATTTTACATTTTCACTTGGTAGAAAAAATAGATTGTGTCAAAAACAAATTATAAAGACATTCCAACATTAGTGAAACATTCAAACCCCGAACTTCCCCCCAAACAAACTAAGAAACTTTAAATTAAAATGTACGCATTAACCCCGCACACGACAGCACCAACCGGCGTCCATCCCTCTAAACTCAAACAGTCCATGTACACCTAGGAGTGCCCCCATGACAACTTTGCCTTCAGATTGCTGAAGTCCGGTGCTTCTTTACAAATTTTGTAAGACAGAATAACATAACAGAAAATTATAAAACAAACTCCAGCCAATAGGCAGAATAAGCACAAGGAACATGCAGATTCATCCACAACTGTCCCGAAGGAGTGTTATTCCACAAAACAAACTCTAGCCGCTAGGCGGAATACCACAAAAAGAAACAAAAAAGGTGCCCAGTTTCCTCGGATGGTCAAGTGAATGTTCAGTGAGTCATGCCCACTTGGCTGCAAAACGAGCGGCACACAATGACATACTCATTCCAATTACTTTATGAAGGTCAATGCTTGTTGGGGACAAGTAAATACTTTGTGGCTATCCTTAGCTTCTATTCTCAATCTGCCCGGGAACTTCAGTGTAAAAGCAAGCCTCCATCGATGCAAAAGTTTCTTGAAAGAGTGTTATTCCACAAAACAAACTCCAGCCGCTAGGTGGAACCAGCACAAAAAGAAACAAAAAAGGTGGCCAGCTTCCTCAGACAGTCAAGTGAATATTCAGTGAGTCTCACTTGCTGCAACATAAGAATCACACTATGACCTACTCATTCCATTGACTTTATGAAGGACAATGCTCGCTGTGGGCATGTAAATATTTTGCTGCCATCCTTGGTATCTATTCTCATTTTGGCTGGGAACATCCATTGATGTAAGAGTTTCTTGCATTCCTTGAATCAATCATGTTTCTCTCTTTTCGAATTTGCAAAGTCTGGAAAAAGAAAATGCTGTAGTTCTTCCAAGAAATCCTCCTCGTCTTGCGTAACACAAGATTGGATGAATTGGTTGGCACCTATCTCCCTGTGAGCTCGCTCTATTTCCATCTTATGGCCTGTTAAGTTGAGCAGACTTGGGAAGAGTTTGTCTAGGAATTTAACCATATCTCTGCCTCCTTCGTTCTCAGGAATTCCAACAATTTAGACGTGGTTTTGTCGATTACGATTCTCAAGGTCTTCCAACTTTTCCCAGATGCGCTGCAAATCTGCCTTGGTCGCTAGCGTGTTAGCAGCTAATTCCCTCTCCGATGACTCCATATAATCAATCCGTAATCAGTGATCGATTGACGTATTGCAGCAAGATCCTCCAAGTCTGCAAAGACCTCCGCTACCATTGCCGACATGCTGAATGTCTCCCGCTGCACCGTCTAAACTGAGTGCCTGGTCTGCGGCCCTGTCTTCCCCCCGATATGTAAAAATATCATGGAAAATTGTATTCTTCATGACATTACCTCTTTAATATCTTATCCTCCTGACACCCAGGCATGACTGCTTTTTGCATTTTCCATTTCCCTTTTTGATTTGTAACTAGCAGCACCTAATAGACATGCAAAAAAAGATGTTTTATTTCTAGATCAAATAGTTTTCCTAAAAATATATGTCCACATATGGGGACAGCAGGTTTTAAGTTAATAATACTAAGCTATAGAAAGATTATTATTTTTTTTTTATCAAATTGTTTGTTTCCATGAGTGTTGGTTATTCATGTTTTTGAGACGTAACAGAAATTACATCTGATTTTCCATAAAGCTGCTTTGGAACAATGTGTATTGGGAAAAGCACAAATAAAAAAACTATACAAATAAAAATTATTTGACTTTTAATGTACAATATTGTTTTCTGCTTAGTCAACAAAATCTCAATATCTTTGCACTATCAAACAAACAATTGAAACCCAGTGGTGAAGCATTTTACCATTCAAAAATTAACAAATAATTCTGATTCAAAGTAATGGCCAGCATCATCCAATCACTGCAGACCATTGTAAAATATACATTATAAATTCTGAATCTATGTACTGATTACCATTGTGCAATGTCTGCCAAACATGTTGAGTTGTACAAACATCATCTGTAGCCTGAAACTTAACTTTTGGTTGGATGTTAGGTGTGACTGCAATTGGCTGCATAGGAAAGCTATAGGATGCTCCCTTGCACCTTATTTAGTGAATGACTTAACCTCCTATGTGCTGTCTGTCTGCACTGGTCTCAGAACAGTTTGAAATACTCCTAATTTTTATCCTAACTCCATATAAAGCCACTGAAAGCAAAATTTTTCAGCTTTTGTATGTATTGATTCTAAATATGATGATGCACAGTATATATAGGATTTCTATGGAAAAATGGCACTATATTGCACATTGTGTTTAGCAGCAGGCCATTTTGTGATAAATTTCTCAAATTAAAAATGCCATATCGGATACAACTAGAGACTCTAATCTTGACTCTGACTCAAACAGGTTTCAATGTAAAAACTTAATTGTTTCTTATCAGATGTAGTTTTGTTGCTGTTTTTCCCAATGACATACTCTGCAGTGATCGGCACCATGTTTTTTTGTCACATGACACAGTGCATTGAAAGTTTAACCCTTTACTGACAGCCTAAATATTTCTAAACTGAGATCAGTTTAAATTTAATATTTAAAGTATGCATTGCATATAACGAAGCCAAAATACAATGTCCACGCATGTGTACGCAGGGTTGCACAAGGTTAAACATTAATCTTTCTCTGGTAAATTGATCTCGTTTAAAGAATGTTTAGATATTTTAACTCCAAAACAGGCATTGTATGCTCCATTTATGGTTGTGTTGGGGATGAGATGGGGTTGGTAATAAATCACCTGTAAGTATGCACAATCTTCAACTAATTGGGATATATGAAGTGAATATAAGACTGGTTAAGACCAATTTTGCATACTTAGATCTTTAAAACTGTACATCTGAAAATCATTTGTGCATAGACATACTTTTAGGATAAAATCTACGGTAAGTTTAGTATATTAATTTGACCGAGGGTGTCACACCTACCGACTGCTTGGCTGAGGTCTTTCTCCCTTCAGTCAGAGGTCTGTCAACCACACAACAGTTTAGAATAGAGGAGAGGTGACAAATATTCCAAGTCCCCTTGGACTTTTCTTCAATTCCCGGTCACGTGGAGCTTGCTGAAACAGGAGTTAACGTGGAAACATAACATTCACTCAGTTTTTGGTTAACTAGTTATTTGTGGGGTTTATTCATTCATTTACAAGCCCTGTAGTGTGGATGAAAACAATGACTTGAGAGCCATTACTGTTTATTACTATTATGTTGTCATTCAGGCAGTTGTGGCTGGAATTCAACAGGCCCATGCTGAGCAACTGGCAAATATGAGAATACAGGATCTCAACATGAGTCTAAAGCCACTCAACTCTGTGAACAACCCCATTTTGAGAAAGAGAAAGCTACTTGGGTGAGTCTTACCTTTTTGCTTGTGTACCTACAGTCACTTGAAATGTTTCTTTGTCTTACCGGGGCTTGACATTAAGCGTTGTCACGTGCTTGTCCTTCGGACAAGTAAATTAGTCATTCACTTGTCCAAGAAAAAGAGAGAAAAGAGGACAATAGGAATAAAAAATTAAAAGCCTCAACCATGCCACGCTCAAAATTGCTTAAATCACCTTTCTTTCCCATTCTGACATTCAGTTTGGAGTTCAGGAGATTGTCTTGACCAGGACCACACCCCTAAATGCATTGAAGCAACTGCCATGTGATTGGTTGATTAGATAATTGCATTAATGAGAAATTGAACAGGTGTTCCTAATAATCCTTTAGGTGAGTGTGTATATATATATATATATATATATATATATATATATATATATATATATATATTGAAAGAGTGTTGTGGATGAATATATATATATATATATATATATATATATATATATATATATATATATATACACACATATACATACATATACATATATACACACATATACATATATATGTGTGTGTATATATATATATATATATATATACACACTACCGTTCAAAAGTTTGGGGTCACCCAAACAATTTTGTGTTTTCCTGAAAAGTCACACTTATTCACCACCATACGTTGTGAAATGAATAGAAAATAGAGTCAAGACATTGACAAGGTTAGAAATAATGATTTGTATTTGAATTAAGATTTTTTTTACATCAAACTTTGCTTTCGTCAAAGAATCCTCCATTTGCAGCAATTACAGCATTGCAGACCTTTGGCATTCTAGCTGTTAATTTGTTGAGGTAATCTGGAGAAATTGCACCCCACGCTTCCAGAAGCAGCTCCCACAAGTTGGATTGGTTGGATGGGCACTTCTTGCGTACCATACGGTCAAGCTGCTCCCACAACAGCTCAATGGGGTTCAGATCTGGTGACTGCGCTGGCCACTCCATTACCGATAGAATACCAGCTGCCTGCTTCTGCTCTAAATAGTTCTTGCACAATTTGGAGGTGTGTTTAGGGTCATTGTCCTGTTGTAGGATGAAATTGGCTCCAATCAAGCGCTGTCCACTGGGTATGGCATGGCGTTGCAAAATGGAGTGATAGCCTTCCTTATTCAGAATCCCTTTTACCCTGTACAAATCTCCCACCTTACCAGCACCAAAGCAACCCCAGACCATTATATTACCTCCACCATGCTTAACAGATGGCGTCAGGCATTCTTCCAGCATCTTTTCATTTGTTCTGCGTCTCACAAACGTTCTTCTTTGTGATCCAAACACCTCAAACTTGGATTCATCTGTCCACAACACTTTTTTCCAGTCTTCCTCTGTCCAATGTCTGTGTTCTTTTGCCCATCTTAATCTTTTTCTTTTATCGGCCAGTCTCAGATATGGCTTTTTCTTTGCCACTCTGCCCTGAAGCCCAGAATCCCGCAGCCGCCTCTTCACTGTACTTGACACTGTGTTGACACTGGTGTTTTGCGGGTACTATTTAATGAAGATGCCAGTTGGGAACCTGTGAGGCGTCTGTTTCTCAAACTAGAGACTCTAATGTACTTATCTTCTTGCTCAGTTGTGCAACGCGGCCTCCCACTTCTTTTTCTACTCTGGTTAGAGCCTGTTTGTGCTGTCCTCTGAAGGGAGTAGTACACACCGTTGTAGGAAATCTTCAATTTCTTAGCAATGTCTCGCATGGAATAGCCTTCATTTCTAAGGACAAGAATAGACTGTCAAGTTTCAGATGAAAGTTCTCTTTTTCTGGCCATTTT